>ML836891.1:0-20293 GCA_009831015.1 Picea engelmannii | reverse complement strand
TCAAACCACTTGGAGTCTTGGATCTATCCCTCCAAGACTCAGAGAGGGCTCTCTCTTTCTGAATTAACTTGGTATGGAATAGGGTAGATGTCAGGCTAGCTATGGAAATATGGGGTTGGGGTTTTGGTTTTTTTAAATGGTTGGTTTGGGACAACAAGGCGGACCATTGGGCGAATGGGGTCTGTGCTTAAATATTTGATTCACTCTCAGATATAAACAAAAATCTTACACAGGGCAAGGTAGTGGAAATGTTGGATCGAATTAATCTTGTATGGTGTCGATTGAGGAAGAAATGGGGGAGGAAAACTGAGCAAATGAGCAATTAAGAATTCATAAACTAAGCTTTAGAAGAAAACATAAAGATTACCAAAGGATCAGATGCAGAGTATTCACCAATAAATTCTTCTCTATTACTATCATTCGATAATAGGAAATTGAAAACAAATGGTATAATAACTGAAGAAAACACTTAACATAGAAGAGGAACGCCACCAACATCTCGACACGAGAATCATGTCAACAACTTGTTTATTTCTGAATTGATCATTTGAGATTACAGAAAAAAATTCTGGCCAAACACAGCCCACGGTCCAGCAAAAAAAAATACACTTCACAGGTCGAACCCCCTGTACCTCCAATTCATCCAATATATCCTTGTTTATGGCCACATTAGATATTTATGAGTTTAACTCCTCTAGCCTACAAAGGTGGATCTGTTCCTATCTTTTGGCTGATATTTTTAATGTTGGGAGTTTGGGATCTCTACTTAATTCCAAAAATAGAAAACAATTAACAAACCAAATCAACACATGTAAATTGTCTTCAAACTGTTATAGCTAATGAAATCAAACTCCTTAAAATCTGGAATGTTGGAGCTGCCATTTGTATTTGCCGAGTTTTCCTTTAGAGCCTGGAATTGCTCTGGCACCTGTGACTGCATCATAAAATTGATGACAAGTGTAGTAGATTGACCACTGTGTATAAGCCTAATATTTTGTTCACTGCCAAATGTCTCGTGCTCCTTCTTAACCACTTGGACAAATCCCTTTGATCGTTAATATGCTCATTTAAATGCCTCTGTCATCTGTCGACGAGATGCTTAAAGGCTCCCTGGCTATGCTCCTGTAAATGCTCAACCGTCTCATATTTTATTCACTAATTTTTTGCCTTAAAATCTGGGATCTGATTCTATTTACCGATTTATGTCATTGCGAGGTGTCCTAGTTCCTTTCAAACTTGCCATTGAATGGTAGGAAATATTCATCCCGTAAAATATACAACAATCATCAGAAATTGTGAAGTGATTGTTGCATCATATTCCAGTTTTTCTATAGGGTATTTCACGGTTTCCTTTTCTGTCTTCCACATATCATCAAGGTTTTCCAGTTCTTCTAGTGTACTGTCAACTTTTTCGGATTTATGGACTCAACTTTGTCACTTGTGTGTGCGCTATCGCTTTCTTCACTTTGACAATTGAGCAGGCACCTGCAAACATTTGTCATTTAGGACCTTCATTAACATATGTGGTGTTCATGGCGAGCGTCCATTACATATTTTCCTCTACATCAACCACTTCAAGTGTCTACTTTTTCAGCACTACAACCACACATCTGAAGACAAAAATATGACTGATCTGCAGACTCTTTTTTTTGTTGATCAACACCTCTGCTCAAAACTTCTATATTCGACTGTCATCACAACGAAAAACCTCCATGATGTAAAGAAATATAAAATTTGCAAGGATAATGGCTCACGCGCGAGTGTATGAATCGGTTTTCTTTAACACTTAACTAATCCATCTGTTTAAAACTCGAATACACCCACGAGCTGAAAACCAATGATTAAACCCTTTAAGTTTTCTAATGACACCTGTGTGACACATTGTTTTCTTTGGACATTTAGCAGTTTTCTCTCCATTTATTCTACATCTTTCTTTGGCGTCGACGAATTCACCTCTGCAAAATTTGACATAAGCAAAGGCAAATGCGGGCTGAAAATGAAAAGGTACCTATGCTTTCTCTTGGCTGGGGATTTGTTGCGTTTACTTTTCCCTGTGGAAATAATCCCACATGCACGTGGTAAAATGAACTTTTGGTGTTTATATGAGCCAACAGTCACATGGTCTTTTGATGAAGTGAGCCTGAGGCTATGCTTTGGAGTTAGGCGATGGAGATGGCTTGTGAAATGGTGCTAACTCTCGGTGTTGAGTGCTTGGAGATTGGCCCTCGGCCAATATACCTTTTGGAAAATAATTTTTCAAACAATTTATATTTTGAAAAACAAAACAAAACACTCTGCATAAAGGCCGAGGGGCCAATTTTTGCTCAAAAGACCAAAAATAGATTATAAAAACCAAATTTGGCTAATAAACCAAACTTTGTATTTACCCACAAGAATAATTTTTTTTCCATTCAAACCAATTCATAATTGTTTTGCTAAAAATGCACTGGAACTCGCTTTGAAACTCGCGTGCAGGTACTCATGTTATGCTTGGTCAGTATCGAGTGCTTTCTGCTACCTTCACTATGTGTCATGAGCAAAAGCATAATGCCTGAAATAGATAGATATAGTCAGAATACTGATTCCCCTATTATATAGGGTTCTAACATGCTAATAGCTCCCTCTTTCTCCCTACCCTTGTAACCAAAGGCACCTTTCACAACTTCGCGATCTCGCGAGTTCGCGAGTCGAAGACCTCGACTCTTCTTCCTCCAAACGTCGATACCCGAGATACGATATGGGTATGGCTCCCTCCTCGCTAGTGCCTGCTACATATAACTGTAGGTTAGGGCTAAGTGCTAGCACCTCTCGCAAGTCACGACTTCACGATTTGGAGTGTTGAGCCCTTGTGCTCCTCCTTTGCAAATCCTGAAATCCCGATTTACTTTACCCTCCGGGCCTGCATAACACAACTGTCTCCACATCCACAGTGGGAAGTGCCACCCTAAGGAGGGTCCACGTTATCTATGGTGACGTCATCGGGTCCCACCATTCTCACTTTTCTTTTGTCCCACTGGAACGTGGTACACACCCATGTGTCCACGTCCATTCCAAGTGAAATCCAATGATTAGACCTTTCTCAAATCTACGGCGCAGATCCTTTCGACATTTCGAGGTTTTGGGCATCAATAGTTCATGCATCCATACCTCTCGAAATTCCATTTGCCGAAATTCCGAAATTACTATCTACCCCTCCACTTGATCCAACAGTCAAGTTCCTATCTTACAATCTACGGTGTAGATCGTTTCATACTTTCAGGTTTCGCTATTTCACGACTTGCGAAAACAAGGTTCTTCCATTTTGGTTTCCCGGGTGCCGAAATGCCATCCGGTAGCCACGTGTTCCCCTCGATGGACTGTCCCGACGAATTCTGGGTTTCGCGTATCGCGATTTCCACGTTCCTGTCCAACTCCAAAGGGTTTTTAAACCCTGCGCATGTTTTCTAGATCTGACGATCACGAGGGTTCTCCTTTTGGTCGAGAAGATCCTACGCCTCCAACACTTCTGGTGTGGAGTCCTCTCTCCCTATGGCCAGATACCACATCGGTTGCGGTTTCATAACACTGCTACACCTCCTAAGCTTGGTAACATGGTCAAGTAACTCCTTGACACTCAGGAGCATTCAAATGTTTGAAATTGATCCTTGAGACACAATTTCTCCTTAAAACCTCGGTCCAAATACCACTCAACTGGCCCATCTAGGCTCAACGTTGAAACCTTGGCTCTGATACCACACTGTAACACTTCTTTCACCTGGAGCTATAACGCTCTGATACCATACTGTAACGCCCCCTTTCCATCATTCGGGCAGGCACTACTTCACGAAATAAAAATCTCATGCTTAATTATATATATATATATGACATGCATTTAAAACAGGTTAAACACATGTAAACTCAGAGTGAGCATAAGAATTACTGTTATTATAAATAATCAATGGCTTTAACATTAATTCATATGCAGAGCAGAGTACATGATAATTATAAATACATAGACATGCAGTAACATAATTGAAACATAATAACCAGTGTAGGCCTTCCACGAACCTCCTAGACTTAGACCGCACTGCTCATCAAGCTCAGCAGTAGGTCACCCCTGAGCTAGGACTAAGCTCCACCCCAAGGCAAGGAATCCTAGGCTAGGTTGAGGTTATAGGGAAAAAAAAACGGGCACAAGGAAGGAATTCTCTCCCAAGAACCACTCATACTCACTACCCACAGACTCTCCTTCCCCACATGCCTGTTCCACCCCAGGAGTATACACCTTCTCTATCACCTAGACAGTCCTTCGGCTACTAACCTCCCTTGCCTTGGGTTTCAGCAATAGGCCGGACCAGAATTCTCCAAGCTCCGTGGAAGCTACAGGGTTCCTTCCAGGAGTTCTCTCCTTCCTCTGCGCACTCTCTCACCTGGAGAGAATCGCTCACAGGACAAGCAACCTATTGTTCCAACTTCAATCACCTCTCTCACCTGGAGAGAGTGTTGTACAAACTGGCCAACAAGCCACACGCAGTCCAACACTGCGTGGCCACAACAGCCAACGGGGAAAATAGACATGGGATTTCCAATAGGCTCAACAATGACAATATGGTCTCACGGTTATGGCTTTGGGAAAGAGATTCCACACATAGGCTCAATCTGTTCAGACAGAGGATGTCTCAGCTTTCCAGAAATCAACATAGGCTATCCCCAAATCAACACAGACTTTTCCCCACAGTTTCAAAATTGCACGAGGTCTCTTGCAGAGGTTGGACGAGTTCACGCTCAGGCTATCGAGGGTCGAATGGAGGCAAAACTCCCAACACGGCTCATCTCAGCCATTTTATTTTCATGTGCTTGGGTTGACACTTGTCACCCATGAAACTGCATGCATTCCATCAGCATGCGTCCCTCCCCATTTGGAAGTCACTTATCAATCCAAAAAGAAGTTAGGATAAAACATATAATTCACATGGTCTTTTGGAATAAAATTAAAATATTATTCCCAAGGACCTAAGCCTCTAGGCTTAGCCCCTAGGCTCAACACTTAGTCCCTTTTCCCACCTTCCATCCCCTAATCCCTTGCCCATTATGTGGAAGCTTAGTCCCCCATCACGCATTCATCATGGTCGGTCTGCATGCGGCGGTGTTTATATTTTATTACTGTTCCACATAAATACAGGTACAAAATCAGGTTCTTGGCCTTCAACACTTAGGCTCTCTGGCCTAACAATCACATAATCCCACTAGCTTATATAAACTCGGCTCACTATCCTATAAGACATATTTACAATTCATTTCATAAGCAAGATTTACAATAGGGCTCAGCCTTGGGGACATTACAGTGGGTTAGACACCCCTAAAGTACTTGGCCTAAATATAGTTGGTATTGACACGAATACTAACCAAGGCCTTGTACAAACTGCAATTCAGAGTCACACAGGAGGTGCAGTCACGTGCACGCACAGATGCAACAGAATTGATACAGACAAAAGGAAAAGAAGGACACATTGGAATTGGTACTAGAGAAGGCTAAGCTTGATACCAAAGATGAAAAATATCATGCAGATAGGATGGAGCAGGAATTGGCCGTAACCTATGAAAAAATTCCAAAGAGCGCACAGACGACAGAACTCACGGTGACATGGAAGATTAATGAGATTGTGAAAATAATCGATCAATACAGATAGGAGATCGAGAAACTCCGAGAGAATCTCATACCTGCCACGCCACCAGAGGTGAAGGAGTGGAGGAATCAGGAGGCGAAAACGCAGATAAAGGAGATAGAGCGACAAGTCCATGCGACGACCGACTTGTTCGAGAAGGAAGCACAACTTTGGACGAAGTTGGAAGAGGATCAACGGGTCCAGTAGTGGGACTAGGAAGAAGAGAGGATAAGTGCATATATCCAATACCTCAAGCAAAGGTATAAGACACTGTCGATCACATAACGTGTCAAAGGAGCGCAGGATATGAATAAACTGCAGGCATAAATCATAGTTGCGTAGACACAGAAAAAGGAGCACCAAACGCAAATGGAACCGCTCCAAGAGCGGGAAGCACATCTCATAGCGTAGGCAAAATATGCAAAGAAGAACTTGGCGCAAACTTAAGCAAAGTGCATAGAGATGGTCAACGACGAGATTGTAGTGCAGGTATTGGATTCACTCAAGGAGAAGACTACGCAGGCTCAAATGCAAGTGAAGAAACTTGCAGAAACATTCCAGTCTCTCGCAGGAGAGATTGGAGTAGCACACAAGGATCAGGTGGCTTGGGACGAGCCACATGTTAGTTTTGGGGGCCTATTGGATGTAGGTTGAATCAGGAAGAAAGGTTATTTTTGGAAGAGAAGCATGCAAGAGGAAATGGACAAATTGAAGAAAAAGTATCACGCACGCATGCCTGGAAGACCTATCGACGTTAGGGTTAGGGTTTTTGTAATAAATTTTCATGGTTGGTGATCCAAAAATACAAAATAAGTAATACTAGAGACCGAGATAGAGAGAGAGAGAGAGATGCTAATAGAGAGGACACACACACAGAGACATAGAGGGAAAGAGTTGTAAGAATGGTATGAATGATTCAGTTGGTAAGCTAAGTATGGAATGAGCGACTCGATCCCGAGGGTTCAATCATGGGCTGAGGAGCCTGGTGCATTCTAGTTAGCCTCGCAGGGATCGAGGAGCCTACTAAGGAGAGTGATATCCAAGACTGTAAACACATGTGACGTGATATCTTTCTAAACCATAATAAAATCCTAGGAACCAGATCTTTGTGGACATATCCCAGGAGGGGGTGAACCATGGTAACATTGTGTTGTGAGATTGAATGAATGTGTCTTTGTGTCTGATTAGTTGATGAAGGTTGAATGAATGAAGTGATTAATTAGATCTCGTATTTTACATACATACGTAGAATAAATGTTATAACAGGATGTTAAATGGACTGAATAAAGGTTGTGACATAAAAATACAGATCTCGCTCAGTCTGAGGTTGCAAACACCTGAATATTGCAGCCACCCGCAGAGCTATCTCGAGTGAGACTGCACAATGCACTTTGTGTACTACATAGCCTTCTAGGTTACTAGAGGGGCCGATAGTCTTTAATGGATTTTGTTGGGAAGATTTCTAGTTCTGAACCAGGGTCAATCTGTAATGGTCAAATGAGAATATGAATAACCCCTAAGAATGCATCAAGACCAATAGACGAGTAGACAGAGATAAATAAACCAACACAAGATAAAAAAGAAACTAACTTGTGACTAACTTGAAATAAACTTGAATGTGTAGGTAAAGAAAGATGCTTAAAGGGAAAGCACAACACAACACATCAAGATAACTATCCCAAACATAGAGTGCCTCCACAAGATGCACAACTCTAATGGGAATTTTCATCGACATAAACAACAACAAACCCAAAACAATGAAGTTTCCTCCAAAGTATGCGCAACTTCAAGGGGGGTGAACCAAATGAACCAAAACACAACTTAATCTCAAATAAAAGTGTTGAAATGAGGCCTCCAAGGGCTAATGCACAACTTTAGTTCACTTAGTCAATAACCACACGATGCTTAAAGTAAAACTTGCATGTAGATGTAAAATTAAAGTGCTTGTAAAGTGACTTAAGCATAAACCATAAAGATATACCAATGTAGATTTCTCAAGGTTGTAGTGGATTAATTAGGATAGTTAAGTTATTAATGTGAAGTGTGAAAACCTAAACTAAGTGACAACCCAAGAATTCTCCCCTCTTATACCAAAAGAATTGTTGGGTGCTCAATAAGTGAGGCAAACAAGGCCACAACCTAGCTCCATAGGTCAATCCATGAACAAAAGTACTCCACAAGGGGGATACCTAGTGTCGTGAGACCGTCCCCGATCTAGCACCCCCTGCTTCTTCCTTACGTTCATTTTTTGTTGGCAAAGTTGAGACAGTAAGTGGTTACCTATTAAGCTAGATAAATTTTAGGCCCTATAGACTAAGGTAAATTGAGCTTAAGTTGGTTAAGTTAAGTTAATTAGTTGAAGTGATTGCAATGTTGTGCTTGTAAAATAAAATTTACTTGCAATGAAAATAAAAGCACTTGAAAGATAAAGACTTGAAATGTAAATTACTTGAATGGAAATTGCAAGAAGGTAAAAGCTTGAAAGTAAATTACAAGATATTACAATGCTTAAAAGAGGAAATTGCAAGATGTAAAGAAGTACTTGAAATATTGTTAACTTGAAAGAAAAGTACTTCAATGGAAATAACTTGCAATGAAATGAAAGAGAAATATAATAATATGTAAATTTTTTATGCCTCCATGGACCTAAGAAAACATAATATGATTAATTCTAGATCTAGATAATTTTAAACCATTAAACACATGAAAGAAACAATAACCATGTATTATCCTAGCCTTACGATTTTGGGGGTTGGCTTAGCCAAGCTCACTCCAAGGTGTAGGAAAACAAAAGAAAGAAAAATACTTGAAAGGAAAACTAATCTAAGCAACCACAACAAGTGCACAAGATGGAGGACAAAGCCTTCCAGTTTTGTGCACAAGTGGGTAAATGAAAAGAAATGCTTAAAAAACTTAAAGGAAATCCTAGTCTCTCAACCTTGTTCTAATGATAAGTGGGGAAAACAATGTAAAATAAATTGTTGAAAACTAAAACTAAGTCCTAGACTTACGTGTTTTGGGGGTTGTCTTAGCAAAATCTCACTCTAAGGTGTTGGGAACTTGAAAAACAAAATGCAGAAATTAATTACAATGAGAGAAGTGCAATCCCTTGGGACTCCCTTGGGCTTTCTTACAATGTAAGTATGAGACGAAAAGAAGAGGGTATTTGTTACCCAACTTTGGTAGGTTTATCTTTAGCTTCTTGTGGCCCCAAATGGCCTATTGAACACCTCTTTGGTTACCAACCTATGAAAAACTAGCAAGTGAAAGCATGTTGGAAATGCTGCACAAGTGACACAAATGTTAAAAAAAAAAACAAATTACACAAAAAATTTCTGTAGAAATGACATATTCTAAGTAGTATGTCCAAAATATGAAAGAAAATTGCATAAATAAATTACAAAAAAGTTTTAGAGGTGAAAATGGTTGGAAAAAGTTATTTTCCAAATCTGAAAATAACTCTCCCAACACTAGAAATGACCTGCAAAAGTGTAATAAAGCTACAAGCAAGAGTGAGGGGTGAGCATATATGTTAGATCTACAAAATACTTTGCAAAAGAAACAATATACTCAATATAGATCAGCAATAATACTATTTCTAACCTACCCAAGAAAAAGACTTTGCTTGGGATCTCTACTCTAAGCAAATAAAATGCATACACAATCAAATAACAACTCACCTCCCAAAATAGATGCACAAAGAATACTCTCCACACATCAATGGCCTCCAAATATTTTCTATTAATCCAAGTAGAAGGTTGTTGCAAATACTTGCAACAAGCTTCTCTCCAAAACAAATGAAGAAGAATAAGCAAGAGAGAAAGATGGGAGAGATGGGAGAAATTTGAGCATAGTAATAGTAGCAAAAGAATTGGTGATAAATGAGGAGGGGAGGGGTTTCATTTATACTTGGGGAGTAAGAGCAACCCCTCTTGGTTCTCTTCCTAGTGTCATTTCATTAGCTAAATTGAGAATCCCAAGAGGGGGGGCGCACTAGCTAGTTTAGGGTTTTGGTATGGTAGTGGGGAATGAGTTGGAAATAAATACCAACTTAAAAGGGTGAGGTGGAGGCTCTAGGAGGGTGCACTAGGGGAGATAGGGCCCCACCTCTTTCATTTTTTCATTTTCTAAAGTCTTCTCAAGGAGGGGGGCACAACTTCCCTAGGGGGAATGATGTGTTGAAGTGGTGGCTAAGTGAAGAGGGGTTGTGAGGGTTAGAAAAAGGTTAGGATAGCTAAATTAAAGGTTTAGGTGTCATCTTCCATCTTTTCTCTAACCATTTCAATATGCACAATTTCCAGCGGTCTTGTTGTGGAGTGTTCCTTTCATTTGAACCTGGTCTTTGTTTTCTTTCCTTGTTGACAATGCTTGCATAATGTGTTGGTTGACTTCGTGATCTAAAGAATTTCTCTGAATGCTTCCTTTTTCTGAATTTGACGAGGTTATCAAAGTTTATGTCACCCATTTTTTTGTGCCATAGCCAAACTTAATCTTTCTTTCCTAGACAACACTTTTCATTTCCAATTTCACTTAATACATATATGTTGCTTGAAGTTCTTATAGTTGTTGCAACCAATTTACATGAACCTTCTTTTCTTATCTCGCACTTCTATGAATCGAACATAAGTTTGTGACCTTAGTCACACATATAACTTACACTTACAAGATTATGTTTCATATCTTCTACTAGTAGAACATTTTCTTCCTTGATATCCTTATTTCCAATTCTGATTGTGCCCTTTCCAATGATTCTAGCTGAGTCATCGTTTCCAAAGGAGATTGATCAATCTCTTTCCTTTCTCAATGTTATAAACTTGTCCTCATCACCTACCATGTGCTTTGAACATCCATTGTCAACATACCAACCACATTTCTTTTGTTTAGCTTGTAGAGAAAGTGTACATTCTTCATTGTTGTATCGATTCTTCTTTCTTTTCCATATTATTTGTCGAGGTTCATGTCTGTGACTGTTGTTATTTTGTTGTGATTCTCTAGGAGGGACTTTCATTCTACAATATTTAGCCATGTTTCCAAAGTTATTTCACTTGTATCATTCCACTTCAGTGCTCAAGGATTCAAACCTATTGTAGCCTCTTCTCTATGTGATCCAAAATGGATCTCAGAAGCAAA
This sequence comes from Picea engelmannii, assembly GCA_009831015.1. Classification (NCBI taxonomy): domain Eukaryota; kingdom Viridiplantae; phylum Streptophyta; class Pinopsida; order Pinales; family Pinaceae; genus Picea; species Picea engelmannii. The sequence continues at coordinate 9,518 of ML836891.1, read as the reverse complement.
ATGGGTCCAAGAAGGCCTAAAACTAAAAGTTTTTAGAATTTCTTCAAAACAAACATGTGTTTAGGCCTCGTTGATATGAACCCAATGCAACTTGAACGATATCAAACAAACATCGCATGCGGAAAATATCACGATCTGTTCGTTTTTCCAAACAGACAAAATTTGATGACTATGCAGTCTATACAATCCTGGTGTGGCAGCTAACCGTACAGGTTGTACGACTGTACAGGCTATATGACCATACAGTGAGGTGGAAGGTATAGTGGTATTATGACTAGGAAGACAGGTGGTTGAATCATCGTTTGACACATGGCAGTTAGTGGGCGAATGTAATGGTGCCATGTAGCCCAGTCTTGGGCTACCACGTGGCAGTTAGTGGGCGAATGTAATGGTGCCACGTGGCCCAGTCTTGGGATGCCATGTGGCACCCCTCCATAGGTTAGCAGTGGTAAAATTGTATCAACTCTGGAGGATTCAAACCCTCAACCTCCGGTCTGGGCGGAGCGACTTGGCAGGACCGGGCTACCAACCCACCCACGATATGACTTAACAACTATAGTCTGAAGATTATATTTAAAATTTCCTAAAGTTATATCAGGAGGAAAAAAAGGGTTGGTGCTTAGCCCCAGCTCCAAAGCATGCTCCATGTAACCTTACCATGGGACCACCATCTTAACCATTGGCACAGATTTGTATGGTTTTATCCCCGACTCTTTTACTTGTCCATACAACCACCCATATGTCATTACATATGACCTGTGGCTGTAGACCTTAGCGTGGAATTGTGGGTTAGCACCCAGTCGGTCGAGATATCCCACCGACCAAGGCACATGACCGGGGGCCAGAGAAAATAGTTTGGGGCACGTGGAGGTATAGATATTGGCCACATGGGTCGTAATCACAAGACCAAGGGCCTATTCCAGAGGGGCTAGCGTGCCAGCCTAACCAAAGGCCATATGGAAGTGTTCCATATGTCGAGGGGCCTAGAGAAAATGGGATTTACCCTATATTTGTTCAATTAGTGCATTTTTAAACTTTATCATATGATTTTTATGGTTATTTCAGCCAATTTTGAGAGATTTTGGCCATTATTGGAGGATTTGGAGCTCTTTTTGAGGCCAGATCTTGGGGGGAAGTTGGGAGTTTGTTGCCAACTTCAAGCCTATATAAACTAGAGGTTCTTGTCATTCTGGAAGGAGGTTCAGAACAGGGAAATTTTGAAGAATTGCAAAGGCAAAGACATTTTTATGCAGGGAAGCCATTGAGGAGAGCAACTTTTTGGGCCATTTTCGAGAGCTTCGTTCATCCGTTTTCAGTGTCGTCAGTTGTGATGGGTTCTTGAGATATAGAAGAACACATATAGATTATTTTTTAAAAATTTTGGCACTTTTATGATGTACCTTTGAAGCTTTGAAGATAAATAAGAAAGCCTCACCCACTGAGACAAAGGCCCGGATACATGGGCGAGATTGCCGAACTCTGTTAACAACTTTTGTTGTTATGCTTTGTTGTTTATTGTGCTTATTTCCATATCTGTATATTTCATTATGGCTTCTATCTTAAATCTTTAATTCTTCCTCTTTCATCAATTTCCTAAATGGTTAAAGAACTCATGCTTTAAAAACTCAGCCATAGTCTTTAAAAGATCTTTTCAGATCACTATGTTTCAATAGGACTTCTTGGATAAACATTTTTTGCATGACTTTCAAAGTTGTTTTTGTTTCTGCTATTTTCTCTGCAATTTACAACTTTTTGTCCAAAATTATTGCATGCATAAAATAAACCAAAAACGATAGTTTGACACATGGGAGTTGAAGATATTATGAAGGGAGTTACTCTTCTGAATCCTTCTTCTTCTTGAGGCCTGTTTGTTTCTGACTGTCACTGATTTTGAAATCCGAATCTTCCAGGTGGAGGAGTGTCCCTGTGATCTTCTTTGCATTTTTTTTATGTTGAAGGTCTTTTCTCAATGTGACAATCTCTGCTTCAAAATTTGCAATGATCCTGTCTTTTTCTTCCAAACATTCTTTGAGTACTTCTTCCATTCTTTTTTATTATTCAACTTGAATTTTTAAATTAGATATCATCTCCTCTAATTCTTCAGATTTGGAATTTTGTGTTTCCTCTTTTCTTTTTGGTTATGCCTGTAGTGATTTGTTTTTCTTATTTTCCCTTTTTATAACATCTATGGCACTCAACAATTATTATCCATAGTCAACTTTTGCCTCTTCATATTATTCTTCGATGTCTAATTTATCGGAGTCTTCTACTTCCATGAATAAAACTCTTTATGCCTCACTTTCACTGACTTCATCTTCATCTGATGAGGAATTGTCTTCTTTGGTGCAGAAAATTTCCTTGAAGACTTTATTTTTGGTTCTTTTGCCTTTATATATTTTCTTGCTATTTGAATCATCTTCTTCATTTCTTTTATTTTTCTTATGAGGACATTTTTTAGAAAAATGACCAATACCATCACAATTAAAACGAATCAACAAAATTTTACTGCTATATTTGTTGCCAGTTCCCTTTTTCAGTCTTTTGACGAAGTTGGCTACCTCTCCATCATCTTCTGAGATGTCACTGCTACTGCTATATTCCTTTGCCTTTTTCTTTGAATTCTTGGATGATTTGAATGTTTCTTCTTTTGTAACCAGATTCTCCTGTTCTGTTCTCATTTCATAGGCTGTGAAAGTTCCATGTAGTTCATACATGCTTATTGAATTCAAATATGTTATTTATTCTAGTGCTAAGAGCTTAGGATCAAATCTCATTGGAAGAGATCTTAATACCTTTTGAACAATTATAGATTCATCAACTTCTTCTCACAATCCTCTGATTGCATTCATTGTTTCATCAACCCGTAAGAAGTAAGTTGCAATATTCTCATCTTCCTTCATATTTAGTTGTTCAAATTGACGTCTGTAATTTTGAAGCTTTTATGCCTTGACCTTTGCATCTTCTTGATAAATATTCTGAAGTTTGTCCCAAATTTCCTTTGCGAAGCTGCAATGCATAAATTTGCCATATATTGAATGACCAAGACCATTCAAAAGTTCATTTTTGTCTTTTGAATTATTTATATTGGGTTTCCTTCCGTTGTCATTTGTTGGCAGAACTTGTGTCTCTTTATATCCATCTACAATTGATTACCAAACCTAAAATCCATGTTCTTGTACATATGTTTTCATCCTTCTACTCCAAAATGTATGGTTATGTCCATCGAACTCTGATATTCCATTTTTATACATATTGTTTCTCTCCATGATCTACCTTTCAGTGGTTAAACTAATTTATGAAGGAACATGCTCTTATACCAATTGTTGGATTACTGAGAGGGGGGGTGAATCTGTAATAGAGTTTTTCAATCATTTTTAACCACAATGTATAAGTGTTGTTTATATTTATGATAAATATACCATTATCATTCAACAAGTGCAGAGTAAATAAACCCTGAAAAATGAGCAATCACACACATACACAGTACACCCGTATTTTTACGTGGAAACCCAATGCGGGAGAAAACCACATAATGCTTTTTATTATATGTATTTAAGAATTACATTCATTGGAAGCACCAACTTCCTTTGTTCTCTAACTGCAACTAGAAGGAGGCTCTAACCCCCTATATTTTCAAGCTACAAACCGAGGGAATCTCAAACTCCCCAATTCTCTGGATACAACCAGAAGGAGGCTACACCCCTCTATATTCTCCAGCTACAACCGGAAGGTGGCTACAACCACCTATCCTTGCCCCATCTTGCTATCCTGAAATATAAGTGAAATGAGGAAACCACTTCCACATTATCACTGTGAGATATACCATTGTAAACATGTACCAATCTATGCCAACAACCTATAACCAATCTATACCAATAGCCTGTGATCAACCTGTACCTGTAACATTCATGTTCCAACAAAAACCAATAGATGTGTGACTTGTTTGTGTTGCAAATTGCGTATGTACACAACTTGTCTATACTGCAGCTTGCGTATGTACGTGGCATGTCTATACTACATCCTACGTATGCATTATGAAAACTAGGGTTTTCACCTTCCTGAAAAAACTCTAACCCTTTGTTTCCTCTGTCACATCAACCTGTAACCTGACATTGTGTCCAACCTGTAGTTGTGCCCTATGCATACATCCTCATACATATCCATTAACCAAGTGCATTTATATCTCTCTATTTATGTGTCATACATGTGTGTATAATCATGAACAAGTGTAATAACCCTCACTGATATACAACCTCACACTACATCAATAAACACAAGCTTTCAACCATGTACCACAAAAACCCTTAACCATATGCAAAAAAATAAAATATGTACCTCAACACTAACAAGATGGAGCAATGATAGATATCAAATATACCAGCACTATATTTATCTAGATCTGTCTTATATAGTAAGTGTCATACAACCAATAGACTCTCTAGGGAAAATCATCAAACCCCATAACCATTTCTCATGTAGACAACAAAATTAAACTACAGATAGAAATAAGACATACATTTTGAACCTGTAGATAGATCAGATGTACCTGATCACTATAGACCTTCCTGAGAGCTTGCTTTTAGACTCTAGAGACCTGGCATCTTTATCTCAATTTTTCATGGATTTTCCCAACTTTATGTGATTTTTCCTTCTTCAACATGTGTATGTACGTGTTATGTTCTCCTTCATCCTCCATATGTACGCGCTATGTTCCATTGTAGCACGTTTACACCTCAAAAACTAGGGTTTTTTTAGTATTTCTACAATTCCGAAACTTCCGACGTCAACCCTTCGTGCTACCTCAGACTTGCGTAACTTCATATGTATCAATGAGTACCTACAATAACTTTACACAATAATATATATTCAATGTGGTCAGTAGGGTCTAATTGAAGAGCCTTTCTCTCTTATTTATACTTCCATGTAGCTTCCTGAAGGGGTTTCCTTCTAACCAACTTAACCCAATTTCCTTCTTTTAGGGCTAACCCACTTCTAATCACTTGTCCACTTCTAACCAACTTTGCTACAAATAGTAAATTCTCCACTTCTAGTTGCAACTAATATATTTTTAATTACTTTCTTATTGCAACAACTTAACCCATGATTAACTCCTAGTTTCACCCACTTGACTAGTCAACTTCTTCTAGGAGCTTCTAGAACAATTTGACTTCTTTGACCTTCTAAATAACTCATGAGGGTTCTCCAACTTCACAAGGCCATAAATTTCTAACCCTCAGGAGTTATGTGATGTTCCACATATCACCGGAAATGGAATGACATGTACTATCCATCTAGAATAGTCTTACCTACAAATATACTAAACTTCATACCATTATACATGAAACAAGATTAAGTCCCTTAACCATACTATCGGGTCTACAGAAGTTTGCTACCGGACTTGCTTCAAGGATTGACATCAATGAAAACCAACCTAATTAATCAACATAAAATGTAGATATGATTCAACTTAGTAGTCAAACTGATCAACCAATGTAATATGTCGGTCAACTGTAGAGATGAGTCAACTAACTAGTTAAACTTATTGACCATAGAGTCGAGTTGAATAATGAAATATATCATTCAAATACAAATAAAATTATAAAAAGGATTTGAATTGTTCGATGATTTTGTTGGGTTGATCATTGTAATATGCCGTCAAACCTACCTAAACCACTTTTTCCACAGCTTTCCTCCAGAAATTGGGGTTGTTTTTCTTAATTTCACCCAAGAAAAATTCTAACATAGCTTATAGGCATACTCCAAATTATGTCTCTACACTCTGAAACTTGTGGTTCTTGAGCCATGTAGGTCTATTGTTGAAACCTTCATCATAATACCAATTTGTAATGAACCCAATTCCATGTTGAGCCACATTATTACCATTCTGACTCTATAAAATGATGCACTTTTAAAATTCTTCCAACCTGGTTCATACTTAGCATAATTACCAATTTTGATACCAATGTGTTCTTAGTTTGGATATATAAACAAATATACATGAAATATGACAAGCAACTCATGCAATTCACTGGTAACAACACATAATTATAAAAAAATGTAAATTATTACAATCACAAAATCTTTAATAGTAAGTTACACATAAATAACTCATAAGATAACACATAAATCGATTGGATGTGTACGAAGGATGTTCCTCCTAACCATAATATTTTCTACTCCAGTTCTCTCAGCAACAGGCCAACCCCGAGCTAGGGCTATGATTCCACAAGTAAAAATGACTCATGTGGTTGGCTAAACTCCCTCACACAACCCAATACCCAAAAAATGATAACATATAGACTCCTATAGCCTTTTCCACCACCCAAATCTCCTCCCTAGCCTACACCGCCCAAAGGATGGAATATCCTTCTTTTCCCTATAGTCCCTCATGAAATTATCACCCCCTCCAAGATGTTAAGTACACAACACACCCTAATTTTTTTAAATTTCTGGGTACCACTTTTTATTTTTTAAGTATATTTTTACTATTTATATTGCAAAGAATTTTGACCTTTAATTGGTTCATGTTTTTCTTTAAAAAAATTTACACATCTCTTTGTCTAAAAACCAAAAACAAAATCACAAGATCAATAAAAACCAAAAAAATGGTATTTCCAGAAGAAGAAAAAAAAAATCAGAAAATCACACTATTTTGCAAAGTGTTGATAAGCTCATTGGGGATCAAGTAAAATATTTTGAGGAATAGTTTTTCTCCAAGTGTCGATGTCGAAAAGACACATTTATAGAAAGTGTAGATAATCTTATCATGGGTCAGTAGAAAGGTGATAAATAACAAGTTTCTCCTGAGTGATGATAATTAAGGTCAACATTCTTTTACAAGCACCGATAGTTTTTTAATTTTCCATTTTATATTGATACCCAATATACTTTCAGAGGTCTACTTTTTTGTTAATCCTTGATAACATTTCGAGCATAAATCTATTGTCGACTCCCAAAGTAAATCACACTGATGGTCAATAGCAAAATTCCATGGAGTAAAGTTATCTCCAATTGTTGAAAGACTAGTCTTGGAATATTCTCTTTGGGGTGTTACAAATAAGTGGAAAACAACGATTTTTGTGGGTTCCAATACACCTATTTCCAAGTCTCGACATGTAAAGTAAGTGCTCCATTTAATTTGAAGGAATATTTACAAAATATTCTTTCAGGGGTTTATGAAAATATGTTGAAACAATAAAGATTTGAAACCTCTAATGTGCACTTGTTGTTGAATGTCGATAAGTGAGGAAAATGACACCAAATATATCATTTTCAAAAGTGTTGAAATGAATAGAAAGTGACCTATTTTCCCATGATCAATAATGAAAGCTCATTTAATGTGAATTTAGTAGTTGGAGGTATCATTTAAACTAGAATATTTATAGGATCCAAATGAAATGATTAATATTTTATCTCTATAAGTCCTTAGATTCAATCCTTGGTCTTTAAATTCAAACTCGGATAGTCGATTTACTCATTTCACATTTTTTCTAAATGTTCATTGCTATGAATACCTATGATCTATAACTATTGTAGAAATTAGCGTGTTGTTTCTCAAGAAGTATAATTGGCATATGTGATTCATTTTTCTATCTCCTTGAACTGTGGTAAGTGGTTGAATTAAGATCAATTATGCTAATATTGTTTACCGTAGGTTCAAAAAATGCTTCATCGCCATCCCATTCAATTGAATTATGATCAAAGGATTTTCAAATGGTTTATGACTAATTATGTGAATGTATGGTTTCATTACAGGTACAATGCTTCCAAGAAGATCCTCTGCTTAACAGTCTCCAAAAATGCGAAAATGAAAAGGAAAGGAGATAGGGAAAGCATCCAATCAAGTACCAATGGAAGGAGTAGAACCAACAAAGAACCTGGAGTCACTAATTAGGTTACCCTTAGGAATGTGCTTGTGCATCCAATGGTATATATAATTAGGTTACCCTTGAGGAATGTGCTTGTGCATCCAATGGTATATAGGGATACCAAGTTTATTACCATGTTATCACTTGGCTGAGGAAGCAAATCACAAAGGTAACCACAAACCATTTGGAAAATGGAATCTAGCCCTTGGTTGAGGAAGCAAATAAAAAAGGTAACCACAAACCACTTGGAAACTGGAATCTATCCCTTCCAACTTCAAAGAGGGCTCTCTCTATATGAATTTTACAAATTTTACAATCACTTAGATGACTGGTTGTCTTAGGTTCTTAGGCTAGGTCTTAGGATCAGGGTAGAGTTTAAAAATGGAGGAAGCCAGAACTTACTATTGGGCAATGGAGTCATCAATGAGTTATTTATGATTTAAAATCTCAGAACTGGTTAATATGAACATCAAATTTAGAGGCCTATATGCAATCCAAGTGCTAGAATTAAATCTCAATAGGTGGTTAAATGAATTAGGGAAACAAAATAAGCCAAAACATAGCACTATGATAGTGAATTATGAATTAACTGTATTTAGATTGAAAATGGAACCTTTCATTAAGGATTAGATAATATGATATGAATTCTAAAACCATGCAAGATATATATATACACATAGAAGAAAAATATTAATGAAAATAGAGTGGGAAACACAAACACAAAGAAACAAACTGCAAATAACCAACTGAGGAATCTTTGAAATATCTAGTTCAAGTACTTATGTATGAGATTTTATTAATAAGTCAAAGATATACAAGGTTGCCCAAGTATTTCCAGGGTTCCCCAAAACCTTGATGATCTTCACCAACTGATCGAGACCACTTTATCTAGGAAATAGAGGCAGTCTGAGGAGAAATTATGCCAAGATGCAACCCAATGACCATATATCTATTGTTGTAGTGTACTCTGTAACACCTCACAAAGTTGTTTACTCTAAAGCACATTGCACATTCTTTTCCTTTTCCTTTTCCTTTGTCATATTGACCTCAAGTTTTAAAAACACAGATAGCACTGGTGTTTTTAATCTTTACAACATTTATGATTTCCCTGAGCCTTGGGGCACCAAGAGAAACATTCTTGGCACTGACACCGACATAATGGAAAGTATTCAGTGTCATCTGAGTAGTTGGCTCACTATTGAACTGCACTGCAGCACAATAAATCATCTCTCTTGAAGTTACTAAGGAATGAAGGAAATGAGATTTAATCTCACCAACTACCCATTCAAATGCTTCCTTTGTGAGGTAGTACTCCTTCAACGTTATTTTCCCACTTGGTCGACGAGATATCCTTTTTCCTTTGTTGAATGGAATTTGAGGGCTTCCATGGGACTGATCTACCCCAGACATATGGCGCAGAGGTTACATCAATGAGATATGTGCCACTTAGAATTATGAGAAACAAACACAGGTGAGGCTACGCTCATAATATATATTATTGAATGAGGATTGATTACATAATTATATAGGAAACGACTCTACTTAGTCGGTTACAACAAACCACATAAAACTAGAATCTACATTAAGTGAAGTAGAGTTCAACTACACAACTGACTCTTGCTCCATTATTTCCAAGTCTCCCCCTTAATG
>WSFP011295963.1:0-46404 GCA_009831015.1 Picea engelmannii | reverse complement strand
ATATGTTTCCCAAATTTCCCTCAAAGATTGTATCCCGAGTGAGTATCAAAGGTTGGGGATCGTTGACAATATCGGTTGGAAATATAAATGAAATATCTTTCTCAATTTCATCCAAACTAGGAAGAAAGGATGAGTGATGGTGGTTGTCATCCCACGACACCTCCTCAATATTAAGCATTTCCATAATGGATTCATTAGATGGAAAAATCCATAGGATGTAATCAACAATGAAGGATAGGGAATCTTACTAGGATTGTAGCGAATAAGATTTAGATGCCAACAAATGTTGGTCATCATGTCAAGGAGAAATAGATTGAAAGATGTCGTACTCGGCCTCGACAAGACTAAGTGGCATCGTGTCACCTAGTGTATCGAATTCTAAGGGACTAGGTACAATCCATGGATCATATGATTCAAGGGATTAATGTACCATAGTCGAAATCATATTAACCGTTGCGATATGTTGTGTAGTTGGAGGAACAGGTGTGGGGAAATTGCCCATGAGCGAAGAGTCTTTCAATAGACTAACCCAAACACTTTCATAGGTAATCTTTGAATCCCCCAAAAATAGAATATTGTTTGTTGTTTGAGTGTAAGCATTAGGGGTGTTGTAATCTAATTGATTGATGATCACTATTTTTCCTTGATGAGGAAACTGAACACATCGAAAAACCGAGGAAGCCACAAAATTCATAGCATAAAACCAACATCTTCCAAGTAATGAGTTATAATCTAGAGGAGCATCAACTACTTCCACGTCGACGGAAACAATTTTTGCCTCGAGTTGAACGGATAATGATTGTAACAATCCATGAGGTCCGAAACCTCTTCTACCGAATACTTTTAACATGGTAGGAGATTGATTAAGACCAGGATATTTAAGGCCTTTCCAACAGACTAAAGACATGACACTGGTTGATGCTCCCTCATCCAATATAGTGTGATGAATATGTTGATTGTGAACAACAACATCAATTTGAAATGCAAGTTGAGAGAGTCTCGATTCATAATTCTCTAGATTAAACGTGATATTATTAGATGACTCGAGATCTATAGCTCCGATGGATGACAAGAGAGTTTGAGATTGGATAGGGTAGTGTGTTAGAACTTCGAGAGCCGACATCGCACAAGGTGCTTGGGCCAAATCTTCATGAATGTTGTAGTTCTGGGCAACACGAGAGTTAAGATTAAAGGTCAACTTTCTGATAGTACTCTTGGGCGGATGTAAGATACAGTCAAAATTAGGTTTCTCAATCTGGAGAGGGGCACTTGAGGAAGCATCCTCGTTAGGAGGATGACCTGGTTGCCTCCTTGCAAAGGTGTAGGATTTTGTGCAACTAGTGACTGTTGTTGTGGAAAAGGATGCGTCAAAACAACGGGTTGAGAATTTCATTTAAATAATTTAGATACTTCTTTCCTGTGGGGACAATCTCTTATGTAATGATATTCAACACATATGAGACAGGAACAATTTAGTTTGTGCTATGGTTTCTTTTCAGCAATAGGTGGTTGTGCTTATGTTTTTGTATTTTCGGTTTGATTATTATTTTTCTTGTATTTATTCTTAGTTTTCTCCAATCCCCCCCTTATTGTGGTGGTGAAGTAGATTGAACTACATTTACTTCAGAAAATTTAGTAGGGGTGGAACTTGAGCAAATAGGAGTCGACACGGCAGTCGAGGAAATCACTGAATGATTGGTTGTCGCAGTTGACTATGAGACATGTTGGGTTTTGACAGAACCGATAACACCATCCGAATGAGCGGTGGAGGATGGTTTCGATGGATCAGTTGATGTATAGGGAGCGTTTGGTATAAATTCATACAAAGTTCCAGATTGGGAATAAACCAGATCCAAATAATGGGCATGAGCAATGGCTTCCTCTTTTGTAACTACACCATCAATTGCTACATCGCAAACAATAAGAGGTAACAAGGATTTTGTGAACCATTCAACCAACAAATGGTCAGGAATGGTGGCTTTGATCAATCTTCGTGGTCGTCTCCTTTCATGAATATAATCAGAAATATGTATGGAGTTAGTCCAATGAAGGGAGGTCAAGAGTTCCATGCTGATTTTGTATCTAATTGGCAACTGGAAATGGGTGAGGAAAGCCATGACAAGTGGATTGAAATCTTGAAAAGATCCACGTTGTAACTCAATGTACCATTTTACCGCTGAACCCATAAGAGTACGCTGGAAAAGACAAACAAATAGATTCATCCATCAGTGAGTTTGATGAACACCACAGATGAAATGTCATGACGTGGTTATTTGGGTCTTCTCTAGGTTTACCATCAAATTTTGGAATATCAGATGGTAATTTGGCTGGAATTACTGGCCAAAAAGGGGAGTGTAATATCAGATCATTTGTTAATCTCGATAGATCCAATAGATCTAAAGTAGCCAAGAAATGTAACCGTCGATTACTTTGTGGATGATATTGGTGAGGCATAGGGACACCAATAGGAATGTAAAATGGTTATGGTGAAATTTGTATCCAGAAGGTCCTCTCATATGCAGTTGTTGAGGATTTGGCCAACAAAAGTAGGATTCATTTTTTGAGGAATTTGCGTAAAAGGTGAGGGAAAACCATTTGGCCTTGCGAAAGATAACCAGGTAACCCAAATGGGGGTAACCAATTTGACCTTGGGGAGGATTACCAAATTGGCCTTGATGTGGGTAATCGTGTTGTCCTTGAGGAGGGTAACCAAGTTTATTCTGAGGAGGGTAACTGATTTGACCCTGTAGAGGAAAATATGTTTGACCTTGAGGACCCCAAGTAGGATTCAGGACACCTCAGAAGGGTTGTCCAGAATATAGTCTAGAAGGATAGGGATTTAGATATCCTCCTTGCAGGTCGGGATTTGAAGATCCACCCTGATATGTTTGATTAAGAGGTCCTCCCTGGGGTGGTCCCCATGATTGTTGTGGTTTTCCGACAAAAGAAGTTTGAAATTGTCCCCCTACCATAGGTTGGGTGACAACTGGGATTTTTCCATTGGATGGGGGTTGCCCCCCAGTTGAGATTTTTCCATTGAACGAGGGTCACCCCAAGTCAAGATTTATCCACTGAACAAGGGTTTCCCCCCAGTCGGGATTAGTCCATTGAACCAGGGTTGGCCCTCGGGAGGGATTTGTTCACTAACGGAGGATTGCCCCCTAGTAGGGACTTGTCCTCTAGTCGGGTTTTCTGGTGTGGTAGGGTTTTGCATTCTATGATGTGAATGTTTCCCAACATGATTTTGTGGCGTGTATGAAGTTGTTGCTTGAAGAGGGATTGTAGGTGTAACCATCACGATCCTTTGCAAGTGACTAGGTAATACAAATCCCTTTTCACTTGTTATTTGTCCCGAAGTGGTAGCTATGTTGAGTGTTTGTACGAAAGGATGGTCAAAGTAATGACTTGATGATCCTGTATCCGCACCATTGGTGACAAATGTATGTGGAGGGTTAAAGAGTGGTTGGTTCAAATTAATTTTTTCATAAATATCATGCCCCGACAGAGTTCTCCATATAGGATGAACATGAGTTTGATGTGGATCTACCATTTCAGTAGAGCGAACAAGGGTTGTATATTTTTCATTTGGATTTGGTTGTTCTGATTCCATGTCATGTTCTTCGGATGGCCTTGATGGTAGCCTAGGATAATATTCAACTATGATGTTTCTTGATGAGTCTACTCGGAGAAGGAGTGTATCAAGAGGGTTGGTCAAATCTGGGTTTGCAGGAGGGGTAGGAACTTCCTAAACTACTACTATAGCTCCCTTAGGATTTTCAATCAAAGGAGTAGCAACACTCCCAGTGTCTGAATAGTTTTCAACCTCTTCATGATAAGTGTCTTTAGGTGAGTTAAGAGGTATAGGTTCGTAGCCTTCCGGAGGAAACACTTGCATCCTACGTGATTGACTAAGACCTTTATCAACCACAATACCAATCTTAAGGACAACTAGGGTGAACAAAAAACATTCACTAAAAATGTAGAAAACCAACAAGCAAAACACTAACTTCTCTCAATGAACTTACTAGTTGGTGATGAAATCCAGCATCACAAGAACAAAGTGAGAAGGGGATAGGATTGAGTGGGTGGATCAGTTATGTTGGCGGCCTGCTTAATAAAATTACGCCTCAGTGCAAGTTCCCTCACAATTTTGCCCGCGAGTTACCCTCCAAGGAGCCCGAGTGATTTTGACCAACATCTAATCCAGGTACAACAAAGACTTCTTTTTGTCATCACCTCATGTGAAGACCCTAAATATTATGGGCACTAAGGTTACCAACTCACATTCAGCCTCTAGGTGGGTATAGTCGACAGTCGGGTCCAAACGTATGGGTAGGATATCAAGTCTAAAATTCTTAAGGAGAATTGAGGACAAATGGATTGGTAAACTCCTGAGGACCCCGAACGGATTCAGGATTCACAAAGTTCTGAGACCAAATGAAAACAACTGATTTTCAGAAAGAACCCCCAATATAAGATCATTCCACTACGATTGGTTAAGCCTCGGAGGGATAATATTTGTTTCTCTCTCGTACGTGACATCGTGTTTAACCCTTGTGTGAGAGGGGGATCCCAACTATGCTTATACAAAAATTGGATTTTCTCTCCCTACCGCAAGATTTTGTGTTTGTCTCTAATGCTTTGGAGATTTATCCTCACAGCCTATTCCAAAAATCTATTCCTAGTCTATTGTTGATGTAAATATCTAAAAATAAAAGTTTCTAGTTCAATTTTAATTAGCGCTTATTTCCGTGACTGTTTGTTACTCAAGAGTGAATGGTAGTGAAACTAATGATATTTTGATACTTGAATCCACGAGAAGGTAAAAAGAATGATATGGAAATTTCCTTTCGATGAACTTCTAGCTATGGGAAGGAGAAGAGATTCTTTCTTTTCGTCACTAACAACCACTCAAGAGAAATGCAAAAATTTTATGTTATTTGTTCCCAAACAAGAATTCACACATTTGCCAAATTATTAAAAAGAAAAACCTTTCAATATCCAAAAGCAATGCATATAAATCCTTCTTTGTTCGATTTTAGATGCAAACAATGATGTTCATCTAATGCTTCATTCTTTCACTAATAATGAAATAGTTCACTATGAGGATTGAAAAGAGTATGAAGCAAAAGAGCATACAAACAAAGATTCTCGCAACAACAAACAAGAGATTGAAAGAAAAACAAATATCAAACTGCTCAACAAAAGATCCAAAACCACCGAGAAATAAAAAAATCATACTTTATAGTCTTCAAGAATTGAGTGAGAGATCAAAGACAAATAAATCAATAGACTTGTGATCAACAAACTTTCTTGTAATTTCCTCTAATCATCAGATAATTGAAAAGAGTTGCAAAAAAAGGAAACCAAGTCTAAGAGAGAAAGGGTCGATTTTGTAATCAAGAAAGAAAACATAAACATAATAAAGACTAAAAACAATGAAGTAAAACAAGTTTATAATCAAACAAGAGACAAAGTCAAACATAAGAAACTCTGAGCTAAAGAGGAAGATCTAAAGACTAGACCCAACAAGCAACACAATTGAAAATTTCCCTAGAAAAAGGAAATCAACGCTCTGGTAACCAAGACACCAGAGCGTTATAGCGCTCCCTAGAAGGCTTTGGGGGAGTGTTGATAAAGAAGTAGCACCCTGGTTTGAACTGTAGGGGAGGGCTATTTATGAATAAAGTTTGAAAAAGACTAAAAAATCTCAATAACCCAGGAAATTTCAGTAAAGGGTTCTGTAAGACAACTAACAAAGACAAGGAATATGAAATCTTCAGACCAAATCAACAAGTAGGATCTATGGATAGGCAAACTTCTTGGACAAACCAAGGGAAGAAAAACTAAAATTCCTCCTGAGTGGAGTCAACAATTTTTGTTACAGAAATATTCCCTTGCGGACAGGTGAATTTTCCCTTGAATTACAGACCCCTATACTAAGATAGAAAATTACATTTGGACACTACCATTCCTATAAATTCTTTTTGTCCATCGAAAAAGAGAGAAGGAGAAGAAGTGTGATGTACCTCATTTATGGCGTTTGTCCTAGCCGCTCCAATCCGCGATCTCAATTCGACTCCCGACACAAATTAGTACCTGCAATGGACAACACAAGACAAACGACTATATCCTACTCTAATGGATTATACAAAATCAATTCATCTATGCAGATTAAGACAACCATAAACAAGCACATGTAAACACACACTTGAAGGAAATAGGCCAAGTATATTAATGAGAAATTATAAGGGAAAACTTACAATCTTCAGATGGTGTTGTAGCAGCCTCTCCAAGCCCCCTTCATCCAACCCTTGCTCAAAAGATCCACAATCAAAATAACAATGCTTTGTTGATTTCTCCACCTTTTCACCATTGAAGTGCCTCTATTTATAAGCTTTGAGAGGCTCAACCACCTTGAGTATTTTTGGAATTGGTTGAGTATATGGCTCAATTAGTTGTGATTTCTTCCTTAGATGCAGCGATGGAGTCAGATTCAAGCCAAACTAACCCAACCCATCCATTGATGTCTTTAGAGGAAAGTGGTATTTCCTCCAAGATTCCCTCAACCAACACGACGCTCCCTTAAAGTGGAAAATTAAGTGTTGTAGCACCCACCTAAGATGGAAAAGGAGCACTAGTGCTCCCTATATATGGTTATGGGAGCATTGATCTTCCAAAATGTTAAAAATATGAGTAATTCCTTAGGTAAAAAACTTGTTCTGACTGTCAAATGATGGGGCTTCTTCTTCTAACATGTTTTAGGGGTTGTAGCAAGTGTTTTTATGGTGTCATTCGAGATGCGACACTTAGGAAAGGTGAATGCCACACTTGCAACAATAAAAGTACGATACTTGTGACACTTACGACACTAAAAGTGTGATACTTGTGACACTTACGACACTTGTGATAATGAAAGTGCAACACTTACGACACTTACGAAAATGAAAGTGCGACACTTACGACATTGTCGAAGTGTGGACCTTTGATGTGTAACACAAATAGACATATATGCTTTGGAGAAATGGATAAGTCCACTAGAGGGTCATTACTAACAAAAAAATTCAAATAATGAGAAGATCACCTTTACACTCAAGTCCCTTCCCCATGACAAATATTGGTAGGACAACTACTATGTGCAACATGTCGAAGATGAATATATAAAACATTTAGGATGGAACCTACTTGGGTTACGTTTGTTGATACCTTCAAGGAGGAATTCTACCCTGTTGGGAACTATATTGACAAATACACAAGTTGGACAAATTTGTGCTAGGAGAAAAACTAAACAATGCCAAAATACACCAATACCTTCCATACCTTGTGCTCAAAGTTTGGTATCAAAGATTTTGAGAAAAAACTTGGTTCTAAAATATCATAATGGTCTACATAGGTACATCCAAAGATAAATGGATCTTTTGGACATATCTTCATTGGGACCCTGTTACTGATATGTTGTTGAGATTGAGCAAATGTTTTAGTAGAAGACTAAATGAGAGTTTGACTCTACACACCAATCACAACAAAAAAAATACCAAAGGGGGCCCTAACTGGTGTAACGAAGGATATAGAAAGAATATCCAACCTCAAGATGACTAGTCCAAAGCACGTGCAGAGAAGAGTGACATGAATTTAAATAAGGACACTAGAAAGTGGAGTGACTTTCATAAAATTCACCGACAAAACATTGATTAATGTTGCTCCAAATAATTATCATTGGTTGAGTTGAAAGCCTATATATAGATTTGATTCTGAATCAAGCTCTGATTTTGAGTGAGACAAGAACAAACAAATCATCAATGTGGAACTTAGTGTTACCATTGTTGATGTAAAGGTCCAACAAGAGGAACCAAATGAGCTTGTGAAAGGTGAGTGTCTTATCCACTTATAGATATGGGTGAAGGGGAATCCACTACATTTAATTATTGACAACAACAATGAAAATAACATGATCTTAGTAGAGGTTATCAATCATTTGAAGTTGTCAAGGATGCCACACCCCTATCCATACATCATCAGTTGGCTAACACAAAGATGATACATTTGCATCAATTAGTAATGTCGCTTACCTTACAAAATTAATCCCTTCAAATACGAGGCACCGTGTGATGTTGCCCTACTTGAAATTTGCGATGTTACTTTAAGACAACCATACATATGAAAACATTGTGTTGTTTATGAGTGTGTTGAGGCCTAAAACACCCCAAGT
The DNA here is from genome assembly GCA_009831015.1 of Picea engelmannii. Classification (NCBI taxonomy): domain Eukaryota; kingdom Viridiplantae; phylum Streptophyta; class Pinopsida; order Pinales; family Pinaceae; genus Picea; species Picea engelmannii. The sequence goes on along the minus strand of WSFP011295963.1, from coordinate 38,195 downwards.
CCACTAACTCAGGGGGGGTTTGAAATTTTAAAAGTCAAACCTTTTTAGTTTGTTTTTTTCATTGCCTTATTCCTTCCAATTTAATCGATTGTATAGTTGTATTTGGTCACCTTTGACCAGGTGTACCTTATTGACCTTTTTTTTCCAAATAAAAAAATCACATTTTATATTCCAATATAGAATATAAAATACATTCTGCAGTTGTTAGTTGGCACGATACATATAGTATTGTGTAGTACAAAATAATGTTTTGAGAATTATCAAAATGATCCAAATAGGATATAAATATCCCCACAAATTGGAAATCATAAAACTTTAGTATTTCCAACCAAAGTCCCCACAAAGTCCAAGGCTGACATAAGACTATGAAAATATACCTTATTGGTCATTTACATGTAATCGATTAACATTTTTATCTTCTTCGTGCATGGATTACTCCTTCACTTATGACATGCCTGTGAGTTTTCTTCAAGAAACAAATAAGATGCCTGTGACTTGCCTTAAGGAAACACGTGGACACCTTAAAAAAACTTGTAAAAATAATAAATGCACATTCGTGAGTGGAAGCCACGAGATCTGTACACCTGTGAAAGCCCTAACTTCTACCCCCAATTGTCTTAACTACATTTGTTTGATATAAATAAAGGTTATTGGTTGGGAGGATGAAAGAGTCCATTGAAATAAAAAATATGCTAGAGTAATTCACATATGAGTAATCTTGGATTTTAACTTCTTTCCCCCATTCAAAGACCATTGTTTCTGAATCTATTTATTTCTTTGAGTTGGGTTTTCCCAACCATAGTAAAGTTGGAGAGCATATGTGGAGTACAAGTTGATAAATGGTCTAGATAGGAGGAACTTGAACTTAGATAACAAAGGTGTTGGAATGGTCTATCAAGTATTATATGTATTTGATGTTCATGATTAATAAACTTATGAATATCTCTCATGTTTCCCTCCCCAAATCAAATTAAAAATGTGTTTAATGATTTGCTTTTAATTCTTTATTTGAGGTTGAACTAGTTTCCTAATAATTATTTAGAATCAATTCATTGTGAATTTATGTTATCATTTAATGTATCTATCGTGATTCATAGTTGCATGTCTATTTGGATTTGAGGAAGGTTGGTTGTTTGTATTGTGTGTAGATCTAAAGATATGATTGTAATTGCATATGAAAAACACAAAGAGGTTAGCCTTTGGATCACAAGTTTTTGTTTCTTCCTCTTATATTTAGTAAAGGTCCGGTTCTAGATTGTAGTTAGTTATATTCCCTTCACTCTATCAATGATCCACCCTAAGTCATTGGGATTTTCCCTAAAATAGAACTAGAGACCATGCTAGGGAGAACTTTGTGATTTCTTCCTCTTAGGGTCTCGCTCATCTATTTCATCCAACTTGACGAAGTTTGGTATAAATCTTACCTTTGTCGTTTTCCCTTTCTTGCTATTGTAGAACCAAAAATTGCATTTTTAGCTTTTGTAGTGATTTTTTCACCTTTTTGGACCTGTGTGGATGCATGTATTCAATTATAGAAGTGGGTGCCCGCGAATTTCCTTTAGTAAAAGTGTGGGCACACGTGGATTGTTGCAAATCAACCTACAAGCATCTCCTCTAAATTAAAAAAAAATATTACAAGCCTAGAATTTTCTTGCCCATTTTGAATGCTTTTGCAAAATTGGGGTTTTGGGATCTTTGTATCAGGGATTTGATTGTGCTTTTCATTGCTTTCTTAATTGAACATTGGAAACAAGAATATAATTCAAAAAATATTTGATTTGAATTGGATCATTATATAATTTGTCATCTATCTTGGAACTTTTTGGGTGGAAAAATTGGAGGAATTAGCTTGGAGGGTCCATTTTAGTGGCATGTCCCAGTTTGGAGATTTGGGGTTGGAAACCTCCCAAATCCATTTGAGGCATTAAATGACACTTTTTGGGGTAAACAATTTGTAAGCATAGCTCCCATCCCCTCAACATGTTCTACACATCGACACCTTTTTCCAATGGTGCAAAAATCACTTCAATCAGAGCTCGTATGCAGAAGTTATGTCTCCTGCAAGTTTATCTTCCTTGTTGACCACCATGGTACCGAGTGGATGCCACATCCACCTCCATTAATCACACATGTGGGGCTAGTCATGTGAGACTTTCAAGAAGATGCTAGAAGGTAAAACCCCCAACTAAATAAAGGTGGATATTGTAAAACCCCTAACCCTAGACAACTATCAGGCTATGTTAAATATTGTGATACTAGGATTTTGAGACCACAACAAAGGAGGTAGTAGATTATGTAGTATCCATTCATGCCACAATGTCAAATGCAATTGCATAATGAGTGCCCCTTTCTTTGTACCTGCATTTCATTGCTGAAGAAAAGAGAGGAGAGCATAGACCTCACCTTCTAGTTGGATTTTGTCTCATATTGGGTTTCCCAAGATACATCTCATGTTCATTTGTGTGAATGTTGTTCTCATTTGCTTGTTCTTTCAATTTTCATATTTTAGTTATTTTCATAATCCGAGCAATGAGTTAGTGATAATAAATATGAGATATAAGGAAACAAATGTGTGTTCACAAAATATTTTAGCATATTAAAAGATTTTTTGTGACGAACTGTTATAATGGAATATCCATGGCATTTTACATATCATATTGGTATCATAGTAGTTTTATTTGGGGTATTTGTGGGAAGTAGCGAGATCTAAGGATTATCTTAAGAAAAAAGTTGCAAAAACCTTTCCGTGATAGATGAACCTATTTATAACAACCCTTTGGATGCTGCAGAAGACATATTTGTGAGGCTAGAAGAAAAATTTGTTGATATCTCCCACAACATATCCCTCCTCATGGCGGCTCTAGCGAACAAGTTCGAATCTTTCAAGGAAGTTGGTGGCTCTAACTCAAAACTTGAATTAGAAGAGAAATCGAGAGATAATGAAGACCCAAAAAAGGAGTCGAAAACAGAGCCCGAGAAAGAGCAACCAAGTTCTAGTGCCATCGCTCCTTCACAACATCTATTCAAAATGGAAGTGAAAGTGAATATCAAGCCCTATTAAGGTGAGATTGATTTTGTTAAGTTGAATTACTAGTTGCAATAGTTAGAAGTGTATTTTAGTGTCCATAATATAGATGAAGAGCATAATATTTTATTTCCCAACTAAAACTAGAGGGCCATGCACTAACCTAGTCGGAAAGACACATGCATACACTTGGGTTGGAGGGTGATCCACTAGTAACTAAGTGGGAGGTGTTTAAAACCCTCATCAAGCCTAGTTTTACCCTTTTGGGTATGTAGATGACCAATGGATATGTTGGCATCACTTTAAGTAGAGGTAGGGGTAGAGTGTGCTAGATTACACCATCAAATTTAGGAAGATGGCGATCATGTTAGGTATCTCTCCCAAGAACAGAAATGTACTCCTCAAATATCTGGGGGGTTTACCTAGTCATTTAAGAAATCAAGTGATACTCTTCAAACCAAGGACTGTTGATGATGCTAGTGTGCAATCATAGTACGTGGAGAACATAGGTCGTAAGAAAGGGAAACCGAGTGGTTCTAAACAAAAATACCACCAAGATGATTCAAATGAGGGGAAGAAGAAGTTGAAAATAAAAGACAAGAAGACGATATCCATTGCACATCAATGCAAGGACCCAAGAAACCACTGCAAATTTGCAATATCGATGGTCACACCGAAGATAAGTGTTGGAAGCTACATCCAAAGATGAATCCAAAGAACAATAAGAAGGATGCTAAGAAGAAGAATCTATTAGGCATTGATTTGAGCAACTAGGTAGAGAGAAACTTGAATATGGATGCAAATATTATTAACACTTTAGTGCAAAAGGAGGTGAATCTATGTATCCTTCATCACAAGGAAGAGAAAGAGATTACAACTCTTCAAAAAACCAAGGTAGATGTTTTGTTCGATTCAGTTTCATAGGCCAACATCATAGTAGATGATCTGATCAACAAGCTTGGGTTGGAGGTTTATGACTATTTAAGCCCATATACATTGGGATGGGTGAATAAGGATGAAAAGATCAAAGTCACTAAACAATGTAAGATCAAGTTTGCTACAAGTGAAAAATTTATTGATGAAGTGGAGTTAGATGTAGTACCCTTTGACGTGTGTTGTGTAGTATTTGGAATCCCCTATATGTATACGAGGGATGTGATGTTCACATGGAGATAAAACCAATACTTCCTAATCAAGGATGGGAAGTCTGACATGATCAATGCACAAAAAGGCAAATTGAAGATCTATTTGGTAAGTGACAACCATGCCAACAAGTTGATTAATTCCAGTAAGAAGTATGTATTGCTTTTTTTAAGAGAGACTCGACTAGGGAAGGAATCGATAAGAGCAAAGGTGTCACTAGAGGGATGTACCAAATAACATGGACATCAACTAGAGGAGTTGTTGCAAGTTTACAGAGGAGTTTTACAAGAACCTAAAGGGATGCCACCTAAGAGGGAAGTGGAGCACAAGAAGTAGTTGTTTCCTAACTCCCCATTACCAAATATTGGGCTGTATAGACAGTCTATTCTGGAAGCAGATGAAGAGAAGAAAAAGTTGCAACAATTCTTGGAGTAGGGAGTAATTCAACCAATCACCTCACCTTATGGGTCACCTATCATCATAGTACCCAAGAAACACAGGACTTGGAAAATGTGTATCAACTATAGAGCTTTGAACAAGATCACACTCAAGAATCAGTATCCTCTGCTCAAGATCGATGATTTGTTAGACTAGTTGTGACATGCCAATTACTTCACCAAGTTGGATTTCAAATTGAGATAAGACCAGGTATGTGTTAAATAAGAAGACACTTGGAAAGAACACCTTCAAAACAACACAAGGTTTGAATGGATGATTGGTCAGAGTGGAAAAATTTGGAGTAATCAACTTGTAGGGTCATTTTAATGCTTGTCCCAGTTTGGAAAATTGGGGTTTGAAACCCTCTGGAGCCATTTTGAGGCATTAAACAACATGTTTTTGGGTCAAAACTTTCTCAATTATAGCTTAGATATCTTAACGCTATTCTATACATTGAGACCTTTCCAATGGTGCAAAAATCATTACAATCGAAGCTTGTATGAAAAATTTATTCCTTTCGCAAGTTGACCTACCGTGTTGACCACCATGGTATGAGTGGATGCCACGTCAACCTCCATTTATCACATATATGGGGCTAGCCATGTATGTATTTTCAAGAAGATTATAGAATGTCCAAAACCTTATCACAATTGAGGGTTGAGGAAGTTAAAACCCTACTCCTCGATGGCTATTGGTCAATGTTAAATACCGGGCCGGTGGGAGGAGAAGGGGTTCCATTCTTTAGCATTGTATTTGTTCCATAATTGAACATATCACCTAGGAGCGATATTTTTAGAGCATAACAAAGGAGGAGAGATTATGTAGTAGCCACAAATGCCACAATGTCAAAGGAAACTCCATAGAGAGTGCCTCTTTCTTTGTACTTGCATTTGTGGAAAAGAGAGCGGAGAGGCCTCACCTTCTAGATGAGTTTTCTCATGTATTGTGTTTCCTAGCTTATATCTTGTGTTTATTTTTGGATGGTGTATGAGTATTTATTTATGTTGTCTTTTTTTTGCATTTAAGCTATTTCATACATTTTAAGCATAAAACTAGTAATCAAAGAATCTGAGATCTAAAGGAAATTAACCTTCACAGTAAATATTTTAGTATTTTGTTAGATTTGTTGTGATGAACTGTCCAATGGAATATCCACAACAATTTACAGGTCAATAGTTCTACCTAGGAAGATCTCATCTCATATCTCATGCAAGTGTTAGAAACTCTAAAAAGGCATTATTTGCTAGCTAAACTTAAGAAATGCGAGTTTTCTCAACAATCATTAGTGTATTTGGGGTATGTGATTGGTGGAGGGGAACTCAATATAGATCCCCCAAAGATGGAGGCAATCATCAAGTGGCCAACTCCTACTAATTTCACTGAATTTAGGAGATTTGTTGGGGAAACACAGTGCCTACAAAAGTTCATACCATCCTTTTTAGCTGTCGCTGCACCACTCCATGCCATAATAACCAATTGTAAGAGTTTTTGTTAGGGAAAGAATCAACATAAATATTATGATGAGATGAAACAAAAGATTATTCAAGCATCCATCCTTACATTGACTAACTTGGAGAAGACCTTTGAATTTGAGACAAAAGTGAGTGGATATACTGTGGGAGTAGTCTTGATGTAGGGAGGTAAGATGGTATGCTATCATTTTGAGACATTTCATGGAGGAGTCTTAAGCTACCCTATGTATTATAAGGAAATCTATGCGCTGATACAAGTTGTTAAGAAGTGGAAGCACTATCTTATGGGAATGGAAACCATTATCCATACTGATCACCAACCATTGCAATATTTTCAGACCCAAAGTAAGCTTCAACAAACTAAACATTACAAATGGAAGGGTTTTTTGCAACAATTTCATCTAGTCATCAAATATAGGAAGGGTGTCACTAACAAGTTGGTAGACATGCTTCCAAGGTCACCCACATCCAATATTATAGCTTTAAGAAATCTTGTGCACATGGAGCCTTTTACCCATGATGCATACAAAGAGCCATACACAAAAGATGAAGACTTTAAAGAAGTGTTTCAACAACTATAGGATCAAATTCCTATAGAAGATGGTGATGGTGAGGATGACTACCATCTCGAGCAAGGGTTACTCTACAAGCTAGACAAGTTGTGTGTTCCTAAAGGTGAAAGATTGTAGCTTATTAGAGAGGCTCACATCTCCAAGGATGCAGGACATTTTGGTGTTAGGATAGTTTCCAACTTACAAAGGTATGTGTATTGGCCTATAATGCAAGAGGATATAGTTCGTTATATTAGATGAAGCATGCTTTATTGCACTAGCAAGCCTAGTAATAGAAAGCAAGGTATATACCACCCCTTACATGTATCCACTCGACCCTGGGAAAACATTTCCATGGATTTTATGGGTGGTTTTCCGACAACCAGGAAGGGATATGACTATATGTTTGTGGTAGTTGACAGGTTCAACAAGATGTGCATTCTTATGCTTTATACAAACACCTTCAAAGAATAAGAAGCAAAAAACATGTTCTTTGAACATTTTTGGGTGCACTTTTGGATACCAAGGAGCGTCATCTTAGACAAGGACATCATATTTGTCGATGCCTTTTGGACTACACTTTGGGAGAAGATGGACATGAAGTTGAAGACATCTACAACATTCATCCACATACAAATGAGCAGATAGTAGTAGTCAACATGACTTTGGTTCAAATTTTGAGGGGTTAAAATTAGACGCATCTGAAGACCTCACATGAAAATTTGATCTACATTCAACACCTTATAAAAAAACAATCCATACTTCTACCAGTAAGTCTCCTTTTGAAACTCGCTTTGGGTATTTGCTACTTTTTTCCTTTGATGTTGTGTATGGACAACAAGGAGGAATGATGGAATATGTTATGGGAGAAGCTTTGAAAGTAGAGAATTTTGTTGAAAAGATTAAGCAAATCCATATGCAAGTACATGAGACATTGAAGAAATCTTGGGAAACGTACAAGGCTTGGCATGATCGACATAGAATTGAGAAATCATTTGAAGTGGGAGAACTACCAGACAGGGGTGGCATGACCTTTGGTAGATTGGGTTGAGAGGACAACTTCCAGGAAAGGCAAAAAGGTACTTCATAGATAAGGTAGAGGAAAAATTTCCTCACATCATTCAATAAAATCCTTTGGGGACCAAAAGCCTCCCAAAATAGGGAAGTATGATCCAAATTGGATCATTATATAATTTTTCATCTATCTTGTTACTTTTTAGGTGGAAAAATTGGAGAAATTGGCTTGTAGGGCCCATTTTAGTGGTAAGTTTTGGTTTGGAGATTTTGGGTCTGAAACCTTCCAGAGCCATTTTGAGGCATCAAATGACACATTTTGGGGTCAAAAATTTACGATCGTAGCTCCTAGCCCCTTGACGCTATTCTACACATTGAGACCTTTCCAATGGTGTGAAAATCACCTCAATCGAAGCTCGTATGTAGAAGTTATGCCTACCATAAGTTAACCTTCCTTATTGACCACCATGGTACTTAGTGGATGCCACATCAACCTCCATTACTCACACAGGCAGGGATAGTCACATGGGACTTTCAAAAATATTCTAGAAGGTCCAAAACCATAACAAATCAAGTGTTGATGATGCAAAAACCCTAACTCTAGACGACTATCGGGTTATGTTAAATATTGGTCCACTTGGAGAAGAAGGGGTTCCATTCCTTAGCATTGTAATTGTTCCATAGTTGAATAGAAGATCTAAGAATGGGATTTTGAGAGCGTAATAGATGAGGTAGGAGATTGTGTAGCAACCATTTAGGCCACAATGTTAAAGGAAACTCCATAGTGAGTGCCCATTTCTTTGTACTTGCATTTCAAAATTGAAGAAAAGATAGTAGAGCATGGGCCTCACCTTATAGTTGGGTTTTATCCCGTATTCGGTTTCCCAAGACACATATTGTGTTCATTTCCATGGATAGTGTGTTCATTTGCCCGTTCTTTCAATTTTCATATTTCAATTATTTTCATAATTTGAGCAATAAGCTAGTGATAATAAATTTGAGATATAAGGAAATAAACTTGCATTAAGAAAATATTTAAGCATAATACAAGATCTATTTTGACGAATTGTTCAAGTGGAATATCCGCGACAATTTACAAATCGACATTTCTTTGCATTTTAGGCATTTTTTGTAGTTTTTGTAATTATGTTTCTAGATTGTTTTGATTTGTAGGGTACATTGATTAAATTAGAAACGAAAGTTGTATTACATAAATAATTGAGTTTATCTCTTGGTCATTTTCATTTCAAGGCTTTTAAAAGAGTGCTTATATTCATTGAAATAATTGTTTGAGTATGTTGGGGTCATTTCATGGAAAACATAAGTTGGCCTCATCACACATTATCTCTTTCATCAAGGTTATAGATGAATCTCATATTATTCACGAGGATGTTTGGATGCATATTTTATGTGCACTTTGGATGACAAGGTAAATGATTGGTTTTATGATGGTCTTTGTAGGACCAATCACTTCATTGGCATATTTTTTGAGATTGTTCCTCAAATACTGGGAGCCTAGTATTGAAAATGAGGAGATTGAGATGTTTATCAAATATACCATAGAAAACCTCCCAAAAGAAGAATAAGTACCCATTTCATCTCCCATGGAAGGGCCAACACTTGATGAACATGTTGAGGAAGAACCACTACATAAGAGCTCAAACCCACTAAAAACCAAGCAATTAAAGAATACATGGGTAAAGAGGAACAATTAACACTCCATGAATCCATCAATGAAGAATAATTAAAGGAAGTTGAAGATGAATTTGGGAAAACATGCTTTGATGATAAGAACAACCAAGTATTCATTTCCCCATCACAAGAAGATAATGATTTAATGACTTTCACCCCTTTCCAAAATTTTGGACCTATTGATACATCATTTGATAGTTTGGAAAGAGAAGAAGGACCCTTGGTTGACCCCTCATTTCATAAAGAACAAGAACAACCTTGTGGGTCCATTAATGAAGAGAATTTTGGTGAGAGCCTACAGAGTGTAAGTTTCCAAATCCTTGAAGATGATGGCTTGATGATTTATAACCCTTTTTGAAATTTCAAATTTCATGATCCATCCTTTGATAATTTCAAAAGGGTAGATTTTGGAGAAAAATCCATAAGTTTTCCCTCATGCCATGAAGAACATGATGACCTTGGTGTGAAAAATATTGATGACCTTTCCCACATTGAAGGACATAAGTGGGATACAAATTGTTTTTACTTTGAAGGGGATCCAATTCATGATACTAACAAGGAGGGTAGAAGCGAAGTCACTGAATTTAGACCTAACATGGAAGATTGTGTTGAAGAATATGATTTACTTGGTCTTTTGGATTTCTTGGGAATCCACGGATATCCAAATGATTGTGAAGATAAGAGAGAAGAACTACCAAGGTTCCATGTACTCAAGTATTCACCTATCTTACATATTGCATCCTTCATTGAGGTTATTTCAAAGCTCAATATTGTTCATGAGGAAGTAAAGTTGATGATGTTTATATTGTCCTTGGAGTTTCTCGAGGATGAGATTTTTGATTGGTACGAGAAACTTGGTAAAAAAAAGATCTCATCAATTTCATATTTATTCAGGATATTTCTTGAGAATTAGTCACCACTTTGTGAAATAGTTAAGTTTGAAGGGGTTTCACTAGAGAAACTTATGGATCAAAACTGTCTGTGGAGTTTTGAAACGTCCAATATTTCGAGTGGAGGCTCCACCCATTATCAAGGAAATAAGAAGCTGATATGTTGTAAAAGAGTGTTGAGGCATATAAATAGAGTAAAATGTTGGAAGTTGTTGTTAACAAATTGAAAATAACCATTGGCATTAGGTAAGCAATAAAGGTAATATATTGGGGTGAGTGAGGTTGTTAAGATTGGGTGAAAAATAAGAATAATTAAAATGATTAGAAATAAAATCTTAATTTGTGATAGTAATAAAGTATTAAATTGAGATAATAATAAAGTATTGAATTAAAATAATCGAGTATTAAATATGGGGGAGATGGTAAAATTAAAGGTATTGATTAATGATAATGATGTTGTTTCATAATAAATTAATCAAAGAAGGAGATAACATTTAAGGATATATAATATTAGAATAGGGAAAGGAGAAAATAATATAAAGTTAAGGGAGATTAATAATAAAAATGTAATTAAAGAGAGAGTTAATGATAAAATAGAAGAAAGGGTTTAATAAGAACATGTAAAGTTAAGTGAGATATTAAGTTAAGAGAGAAATTAATATATTAAGTAAGAGATAATGAAGGTTATAAAATAATGAGGAAGGCAGAAGAATACAAGATTTGGGGATAAGATGCTAGGAGAGGATCATACAGAAACTTGGGGAGAAGATGGCAGGAGAGGATCAAATAGAAACATGGGACATGTTTGATCAAACAAGTGGGAAGAAGAGGCTGGAGGCGGAGATCTAATGGTCAATGTGATGAATGGTGGGTTTCCAAGAATGGCTAAGTTTGCATCCATCTTCATGGTTAAAGTTATTAGGATGTTTTTCGATTTCGAGGGCTTCCCAAATCGGATGGGAGGAGTAATGAGGGGTAGTGGCTAAGATTTTAGTTTGGTCAAATAAAATCAGGTGCTTGGATTTAAAGGATTGTTCAACAATATCTGATTTAGAGATTTAGTTATGGGCAGTAACAACTATATGCTATTTAAGCCTAACTTTAAATTTTCTCCTAGTTTATCCTATGTAAGATTTCCCACAAGAGCATGAAATCTGGTAAACTCCTGGGCCAAGCATCGAGTTAGATTTATCTTTTGTTGTTCTGAAAAGTTGTTTTAGGGTTTTGTGGGGTTTGAACATAGTTTTTATATTCTTCTTAGCCAAGAGTTTCATGATGTGATCGATGGTGCCTTACATATAACAAAGAGAGAGGAGAGTACAAGGAGGGGTGGAGGAAGGGGATGTTTTAGGTTTAGGTTTGCTAGTTGAGCGTAAGGATTGGTTAATTTGGAGAGAGAGTAGCCATTGGACATAAGGGATTTGGTTAAATGGGCCTTTTCCTCTTCGAGGACTTGAGGGGTGAATATGCAGATGGCACGAGTAATAAGGGTTTTTAGGATGATGGATTTTTGAGCTAGGAGATGGTGGGAGATGGCTTTTAGATATCTGTCAGTGTGAGTTTTCTTCTTGTAGACTTGGTGGGAGAGAGAGTCATCATGAATATGAGAGATGAGAACATCCAAGAAGGGGATGTAGTTGTATTTTTGGGTTTGCATAGTGAATTGGATGTGGGAGGAGAGATTATTGAGAGAATTGAAGAAAGAGACCAAGTTGGAATGACAATGAGGCCATATGATAAATTTGTCATCTACAAGAGGAAACCAACATTTGGGTTTGAGATGAAAGTTAATTAAGGATAAAGACTCAAAATTTTCCATAAATATATTATCCACCACTAGGTAAAGGGAGGACCCCATGGCTATACCTTCAATTTGTTCATAGAAAACCCCCTTAAAGGTGAATAAGGTAGAGGAGAGGCAAATCTTGATAAGGTTAAGAGTGTCAGGGTCTACCAGTTTGGAGATAAGGGTTAGGGATTCTGATATTGAAATTTTGGTGAACATAGACACCACATCAAAGTTGACCATAAGGTCATCATCATTAAGGTGAAGATTCCAGATTTTATGAATGAAATCTGTACAATCTTTAATAAAAGAGGAGGTTTTACCAATGAAGGCTTGAAGCTTATCGATAAGAAATCGAGAAAGGGCATGAGTGGGGGATCCTATGGCACTTACGATAGGTTTGAGAAGAATATATATTTTTTGAATTTTAGGTTATCCTTATATCCTTGGGGTTTGGGGATTATGATGAATGAGAAACTTTTGGATGGTATGACCCAGAGAAGAAGATTTGATGGATTTGGTGACCATGGTGGTAATGGTATTAATAGGGTTTATAGCTAGAGTGTTATAGGTAGAGGAAGAAAGGAGGTACAGTAGTTTAGATCCATAATAAGAGGAGTCCATAACCACAATAGTGTTTCTTTTATTGAATTTGAGGACAAGGATGTTAGGGTTATCATTAAGGAGATGAATATAATCAAATTGTTCTTTAGTGAGGTTGGGTTTAGGAGGCTTGGAGTGATAAAGGATTCGTCCACATTCCTACCTAATTTATTTAGATTCATGATCCGACAGTTGGTGGATAACAGATTAAATGGAGCAAATATATCCTCCATGGGGATGTGTTTAGGGCTAAGTCTAAATTAAACCCTTTATCAAGAAGTTGGAGGGTAGGAGGGTCCAAATTAACATAGGATAGGTTTATGACTGTAGAAGGATTAAGGCTTAGGGACGGTGGGGGAGGGGAGGTATGATTAGAATTAATGGTGAGGCCTTTGAGAGATGGTGAGCCGATTGAAGGATTATTAGAAAAGGAAAAGGAAGAATAATTCGAAAAGATGATTATCGCTAGGATTATAATTAGTGGGGTTAGTTGGACGCCAATTGTCAAACGAATTAATGTTAGTGGAGGGGATGCAGTTCACGAGGTCGAGGTCATGGACCAGGTCATTCGGAGAAGGATGGAAAGTTTCATTTAGTTGTGTGCAAGGCGGGTTGTCTAGGGAGTATAGAAGGCTAAAATGTTGTTTAGGGTTTCTAGTGACTATGTTCAAGTCAAAATTAGGGTTACAGGTTGTTTGGAGGTGATTGGACAAAGATCTAAGTTTTTTTGAAGGTGATGCAAATGAGAATACATCTGTGGGAGAGGGTGAGAATGAGTTCAAGTCAGGATGGTTGGCTGAGTTAATAAAGGGAGAGGAGTCGCAGGGAGGAGAAACTATATACAAAGGATGAGAGGAGGGTGAGAGCGTGACTACGTGAGAAGGTGATAGGTTGCACGTGGATTCTAGACCATACAAAATAAACCATGAATTAACAAAAAATAGAGAAGACAATTTCAGATGGAGTTTATAAACCTTCAGAGATAGGTGATTGAGTTCAAACCTTATGAAGTGGATCTTAGCCCGTAAAATGGATTTTCTAGCCTTGGTTAGAATACGATTGGGATCAAGTCTTTGATTGTGTAGGTGGATGCGTGTAAACGGTGGGACAGTATCAGAGTCATGCCATCAGTTCATGGAGGTAAGGTCATCAACTCTTTTAGTTGTTTTTATTCTAAGCTTTTTGAATATCCAAGCCTCCTTGAGGCAATCATAGGTGTTTTCATAGGTATAGAGCATTCCTTTCCTTATGTTCTATAAATCCTATCCTTGAATCATGAGTATTCCCATTTTCCTTCCTTGCCTTTGATTGAAAGTGGCGTGGAAAGTCAACGATCTTCACGTGGGTTCTAGTTGGAGTCACCTTCAAAGTCCTTTCTCCTTAGTGATTCAACAATTGAGATCAATGGGTTGACATATTCCTGTGATTGCATCAACCTTATTGACCTTTGGATGGATGAAGTTCGTGGAAGTGATAACCAACCTTGGCAATATGTTGGCTTTGTCCTTCATGATTATGATCTTACCTTAATTCTAGGCCTAAAAGTGTTACAAATGGCACCTTGTTCCCATGCAATTTTAATGTATCCATATTTTTGTTCATAACTAAACACAAGGGAAAGTCTCATAAAGATGGTTTAATCAAGTGGTTGCATTGGACTATGACTTCACCTAGCTACCTTAGTCCCTAGTTAGTGTGTGGGGTTAGGAAAGAATAAGTTGCTTTGAACAATAGTTTACGGTGGTTGTGTGTTGCTTTCCATGCATTTGTTTTGATTTAATTTCCTTGCATTTTATTTTCCTTGGAATAATTGGCTTTTCTTTACTTGCTTTCATTAGGGTTAGAATTTTTATTTTATTTTATGCAAAGTACTAGTTTACTAGGGTGGTAGATTCACCCTATTCATTTTTTTTTATTGATGCTTTGAGTAGTTTTAGATGTGTGTAGATCACATATATTAACAAGATTCTAGAGTTTTCATACACTCATATTCTAAGCATGCATGTCCCCTAGCAGGATCCAGATGTTTCCCCCTCAGGGGTAACTACTTCTAGAGGCACCCTACCAAGGGGTGTGATGTTGTTGCTTTCATGATATCTCTTGCTTACACTCTCCTGACTCATACTTACTCTTCCAATTTTCTCCTTAATACATATGATGATCATGCCTCACTCCTCATTAGATTGACTCATCCATTGCATATAATCTCTTATCTCATACACCTCAAATAACACAAGCACTTGCAGTTGGTACACCTTACTTTTATTGCACATGGTCATGGTACTTTTGTTTAGTTTATTCACTTCACTTGTTGTGTTATGCTCTCATGTGTGGGTTTGATACTTAAACATGGTGTTATATTTTATGACCCAAGGGGGGAATATATATGGATAAATGTATGTGATATGACCCCAAGGGGGGTATATATGGGCCTAAATGTTCATGTAATATGTAAATAAATATGTAATAGGGCCAGCCGAGTGATAAAGGGGCCTCATGTGCAAGTGTGCATAACTATATATAAGAGATCATGTATTCATTATTAAGGGGAATTTTGAAGTATGAAAGGTATTTGGTTATTTGGAGGGGGTTCCCTTATTCTTTAGGAAGTTATTGTGTAACTTATCTATTTAGAGTTGTGCTCCACATTGGCATTCTGTACATGGTGTGTACTTCTGTTATTTTATGATATTTTGAGTATTTGGATCATAACATTACAAAAGTACACACCATGTACAAAATGCCAACGTGGAGCACAACTCCAATATAGATAAGTTACACAATAAATCCTTAAAGAACAGGGGAACCCCCTTCAAATAGCCAAATACCTTTCATACTTCACAATTCCCCCTAATAATGAATACACGATCTCTTATATATAGCTATTCACACTTGCACATGAGGCCCCTTTATCACTAGGCTGATCCTATTACATATGTATTTACACATTACATGTACATTTAGGCCCATATATTCCCCCCCTTGGGGTCATATCATATACATTTAGCCATATATATGCCCCCTTGGGTCATAATATACGAAGGTTGGAAGTCAAGGATTGGACATGACATAGTATTTCTGGTACAATTTTTAGAATTTTATATCAATTATTGTGCACGGGGCATGTTGTACAAGTGCTCTCTTATGGAAAGGAAAAAAATCATTAAGGTGTGGCGAAGTTACCATAACTTCCACTTGGCATATCCAATTTTGGTGAGACCCATGGCATTGTAGAGAAGAAATTTCAGAGTACTACACGTCGCAATTTCAGACTAACAAGGGTTGAAATTGCAGAGATACATTAGAAGTAAGGTTGGCCAGGAGGACAAGCTCCAAATCAAGGTTTCGAAGGTATGTTGACTTAAAACTATCATAAATTTTGATTGGAATGTCCGATTAAGCTGATTCAAAATCCATTGGAAAGATAAAACATAGAAGAGAATATTGGAACATGGATTATAACTATTGAGACATATATCCTTAATATACGAAGGTTGGAAGTCAAGTATTGGGGTTAGACCTCAATTAAGAATAAACGACAATACCTAAATTTATAGGAGATGAAGATAAATATGAAATCAATCTTATGGAATGGTTGAGGTTGGTAAAAGAATATAATATGACTGCTACGAAGGCAATAGATTATTTTTTTGATGAAGCTTGGAAGTGGTGGAATAGTGTTGATCAAAATACGATGACACTGTACATGGGAGGAATTTGAAAAACTCTTCTCAGATAAATGGATTAGGGATACAAAAATGGAGGAATTGTGTAGAATTCAAGATGAATTAAAAGAGCAAAGTAAGAGATTAAGAAGAAGGGTGAGGAGCTATCTAAGATTCGATTCTTTGATGAATCACTCATTAAGGATGTTAAGAACTCAAAGCAAGAAAATAATAGTAAATCAAAGTGAGAAAATGATGAGTCAAGGGAAGATTTGAAAAATAAAGATGAAGGGATATGTAGATTACGAAACCGTAATAAAAAACTATTGGATGAGGTCAAGAGATTGAAGGAAGAAGAGAAGAATTGTCAAAATCAAGAAGAAAGAAGGATCTTGGATGAAGAATCTACCAAAAGACTAGAAGATGAAATTTGCATGAAGGTTGAGGAATCCTTAAATACTGATAAGGTAAAATCGGAAATACAAGCCATAATTGAAGAAGGACGTCAAAATTTGTTAGATGGGATCACATTGCAGCTTCAAAAAGAGAAAGAAGACAAGATTCAAGAAGGTCAACAAAAGATACTTGAAGAATTTTAACTCCATCTAGAGTATGTACATGCCAAATATGATGGTATTATCTCGAAGGCTAGAGTAATCAAAGACCAAGCAAAGATGATCGAGGATTCCATTGTCACTAAAAAGAATATAGATGAAATGCATATGCAGAGTGAAGGAAGACCGTCAAATGTGAAACCATATCGATACCCTCATTACCAATAAGCATTTCAAGGAAGACAAGAAGGACGATATCAACATTATGAAGGAACAAGATGGAATACTTGTCAATATTCATGGAACAAGGCATCACCAAACTACTCTTCAACAAGCTATTATCAGAGACCAACAACGACTACAAAATGGAGAAGCTTCAACAAAAATACATGGAATCAAAGGAAAGAAAATTATTCAACAACTAGACACCAAGGATTAAGACAAAAAATAATCGATTTTGGATGGATAGATCATCAACAATGGAATGAAGAAAGCGAGAACATAAGAAAATCATATTACTTGGTTTCATCATATGTGAGGCCTTTAAATGCAAAGCTTTGAGGACAAAGATTTTTGAAGGAGGGTACTATGTTATGACCCAAGGGGGGCATATATATGGATAAATGTATATGATATGACCCCAAGGGGGGGCATATATGGGTCTAAATGTACATTTAATGTGTAAATAGATATGTAATAGGGCCGATCTAGTGATAAAGGGGTCGACCTCATGTGCAAGTGTGAATACCTATATATATGAGATCACATATTCATTATTAGGGGAATTGTGAAGTATGAAAGGTATTTGGTTATTTGGAAGGGGTTCCCTTATTCTTTAAGGAGTTATTGTGTGACTTATCTATATACGAATTGTGCTCCACATTGACATTCTATACATGGTGTGTATTTCTGTTATTTTATGATATTTTGAGTATTTGGATCATAACATTATAAGTTATAAGTTGGTTGTGAACGTGGTAAACACTAAAGTGTGATATAATAACACTTCATAACATTAACAATTTTACTATTTTTCTTGTTGTACATGGGGGGGGAATAATTATCCTTTAGAAGTGTCGTCAAGTCTCGAGTCAAGTTGTACAACTAGTGATTAGGTTGATGTAGTGTGCTCCATATCCCCACCATACATGGCACTTTACATCTTCCCCATTCATTTTCATCTCATTCATAAAAAATCATTCCCAAGCATGTTTGATTTATCATATGCCATTCAACAAGGTCTAACTAAGAAACCTTGAGTGAAAGCAACAAAGGCTAGAGGTGAAGAGCAAATGAAAAAAGTTAAGAGCCAAAAATGATAAATCTTGAGCTATCCCATCTTGCTATGAGGCCAATGCCCCTAGTCCCATGCTTAACAATGCACATCTAAAAAAAAGAGACTTGATAAATGAAAGAAACATAGTAAATAGATAAAGAAAAAGGCAAAGAAAGGGGTATTAAGAAACAATGCTAAGGAAATGGAAACTCAAAGCTAAAGCTCCTTCTTAAAGGCTTGAAGATTCCTAGCTCTTAAAATCTAGTTAGACAATATTGAAGACCTATCATTATCTTAAATGAATTTGAGGGTCAGTACATGAATTTTCCCTTCCCCTTCCATAAGTTATCCATCATTATTACCTATATTTAACTTAGTGATCTAATAAATACCACTTTGTCTTAGGATTAATCACATGTAATAAGGGTTAAAGTTGTCCTCCCATGGTAAAATTTTGGCAAATATTAAAATTAACTTGTGTAATGATGTTGCTAGAAGAAATCACTAAGTGTGCATCACCTAATGACTTATAAGGGGTTAGAAACACCACTATAAGTGGGTGTCTTGCGTTGGGATCCATGTACATGCATTAGGGGTGTCATCTATACCATGGGATCCATGTACATGCATTGGGGGTGGCATCTATACCATGGGATCCATGTATCATGCATAGAGGTTAATGTATTTTCCTTGGGATCCGTGACACTACATTGGGATCCATGTACTTGCATACAACTGTATCTATCTACATTGGGATCCATTCCATTTTAATTAGGATCCATGTACTTCATTGGGATACATGCCATTGCATTGAGATTCATGATAGTGCATTGGATGATGACAAGGAATCCACATCATTATCATATGCCACATGGACCATTTTGCACACTTACTCATTTGGACCATTTATGGAGGTTGTTGAGGTGGTTAGAGCACATGTTTTGAGGGCGGATAGCTTTAGGGGTAGTTATATTTTGACAAAGTACCCATAATTCTGCCAGATCAACACCATTAGATGTAGAATGACCATGGGATTTCCAAAATGTGGCCATAAAAGAAAATCGATAAAAATGGCATAGTTATGGTGTTTTTAAATCTATCGTAGGAAAAATATTGTCGCATTTTGACAACTCAACGTCCCACTTGATTCCACACGTGTGGGTTGTTAGAGCATCTTGTGAAGTGCACCCCTTTTCTTTGACTAGTCCACTCACATGTTGGAGTTGGTTGAAGTGGTTATTTTATGATATAATATTTTATTTGCTCAAGATGGTTTTAGACCATGGTATTGAGGGTGCCTCTTGTATTTTCCCGTGGTTTTGTAGAAACACCTTGTATTAGATCATGGTTTTTTATTTTCACATGGTATTCACCCATGGTTTCATGAGGCACCTTATTTATATAAGGAGGGCTACTCTTCATTTATAATTGTTGGAGAATAATGAGAAGAAGCTAGTCTTTCTTTGCCAAAGGAATTTGAGTAATCTTGTCTATTCTTTGTGCTCAATCAAGGGTATATTGGAAGATATTTGTTATTTGTAGGTATGCTGGAGGAAGGATCTACTACAAGGTCATAGACGTGCACAATGGTCCATTGAGAAGGAAACTAAGGTATAGTTCAACCTACCTAGTTCCTTCTGATCATTTATATTTGTTATTTTACATTGAGCATGGACATCTCAGGGTTCTACCCTCTTGCACTAAGATAAATATAGAGCTCAACTTGTAGTAATTGGGTTGGATTCTCTTAGGTCCATTCCCCCCGACCATACTTGAGGGTTTTAGTTATCTCATTAAATTCTCATAGCACAATCATTCTTAGTGCATATGACTTCAATACATAGTACACATGTTGATGCTTGTAGGGAAATTACAACTTCAACACATAAGGTAAATGAAAAACATTTAAGTTAGGAAAGTGACCCCAAAACCCAAGCAAGGTAGGTACTATTCTACTCTTAGACTTTTCCAACCATAATCTTAAAACTTTTCTTCATTCGATTTTTATTTTTTGCAAGCAATCTAGGCTTTTGAATTTTTATGTCTTTAGATCTAGATTGTATTTTCAAGTCTTTGGAGTTGAAACATCTTGATATAGATTAGAATTGAAGTATATAATGCAAATAGTTCACTCTTTCTTGATGGATCTCTAAAATGTTTTGCATATCTCTTGGATCTAGTGGTTTAAAGTTTATTTATGTGATGGATCTAAGTGAAATTAATAAATATACTTAACTATGCCTAAAGAAATCTAACATTTCCATTTGATCCAGATTTAATGAGCAAAACAAAATGAATATAGATCTATATTATTAACACAACAATACCATGAAAAATAACAGAGATACAATAAAACTTGGCTTCTATTAAATAAATAAATATGCTGAAATTGTAAAATGCAGACTGAAACAAGCTTGCTAGAATGGTGGTGACTTATCTTTGAGAAAAGATGTGACAACTGCACTCATTTGCAATAAGATGAGTACAACGAGGCTCAAAAAACCTTTTTACATCAAACATTATTGCCAAAAACCTAGACATCCAAAAACCTAACCATAGGAGATGAAGAACCAAAAGTCATTTAGGCCTCGTTGGGGTAAGTTGGTACATCAACTTCCTGGAGCCGTAGCTTTTGCATACGATCTCCGTTTGGGGCGTTCGATACCTCATCAGAAAGGTCTATTCGAGAAGTACAAATTCCATCATGGGATATAGTAAGGAATTACTTGACTCCCAAAAGTCCAAAAAAAGTCGTTTAGGGCCTGAAAACGACCTCGAAAGTTTGGGACTCGAAAATCTTGAAAAAAAACTACCAAGATGAAAACAATAATTGCCAATATGAAAGTTGTATGTGAGCTAGCTGAAAGAGGTGGGTGGCCATTGATATCGACTGGGATCAATCCTCCCTCCTTAGGAAGCAATGGTCTCCATTACATTTAGTTCCCCCATCAAATGAGGAAACTTCTATTGAATTTGGCCCTAGGTGAGCCACTTGCCTTGGTGCAGGAGTTGCTATGGCTTGACAACCCAATAAAGATGAAGCTTTTGTTGGCGATTTCCCTTGACCCTTGTTTCCACGATCTAATCAGTGGATTCATGTTCCATGCAGTCAAGGTTGAGCTTTGTTGGTGTCAAATGTTTTGCTATCTTTGAGGTGTCTAATAATGATGGAAAATATGCCTGAAGGAGGTCCACATTAAATACTGGGTGCAATCCAAGGAAGGGGGGAATGTTGAGCTCAAAATCATATTCGCCCATGGCCTTGGTGATGGTGTAAGGTCCACAACAGAGTGGACGAAGCTTCCGATGGGGCCCCGTAAGGCGTTCTTTGTACAAGTGCAACCAAAATTTATCTCCCACCTGAACCTTGTGTGGCACCCGATGTTGATCATGGCATTGCTTGTACTTAGCATTGGACTACTGCAAAATATCTTGAACTTGTTGGGTGATGTGATATGTCTGCTCAATGAACTGGGTAGCTTTGTCAGCTTCATTTTTAGCATGGAGCGAGTCTGCCTGGGTGGCCGCAAGGGGTAGTGCAACATCTATGGGACCCAATGGTTGAAATCCCAACCCCACTTGAAAGGGGTTGTGGCCAGTTGAGCTATGTATGGTTATGTTGTAGATGTGTTGAACATAGGGAAGACTCTCATCCCATTTGCATGGATGCTTGGAATTGTACATGCACGGGATATGCACGATCATCCGGTTGACGACCTCGGTTTGGCTATCCATCTGGGGGTGGAAGGTAGTGGATTTGGTGAGCTTGGTGTCCAACAGTGACCAGAGGATCAACCAAAATGTGTTGAGGAATTGGTTGTCCTAATCTGAGATGATGGTTTATGGTATCCCAAGATGTACCCACACTCACTCGAAGAAAAGCTTGGAAGTGGCCTCTCCTGTGATGCTCTTCTTACAGGTGGCCCAAATCACCATTTTAGAAAAATGATCAACCACCACAAAAACACAGTCATTTACCTGCTTGGTTGATGGAAGGCCCGACATGTAGTCCATCAAGATGGATTCCTTGGGCCTTTCAGGCATAGGTAGAGGGGTGTAAATTCCTAGTTTCTTAATGTCCGTTTTGTAATGATGCAGGAAGTGCAGGACTTGATATACTTGCTGACATCCTATCGAAGGTTTGACCAATAGAAATGCTGCTGCAACACAACCACTATATTTTCTACACATAAGTGTCCTGCCACCCAACTCTAGTGGGATTCCCAAATCAACTTTGCTTCCTCACCTGATGGAACACCCAGATGGCACAACAATCCATCCCGAAGATTAAAATCAATGACAAATGTGTTTGTTCCCAACATATGGTAGGTGGTAGTGAAGTTAGGACCTCTCTCATAGAGTTGGGGCGATCCAAAGGTCTCGTGGTCACATGAGTTTAGCACCATGGTGAGTGCTGCAACTGGCGGGTGGCTGAGTCAATCAACGATGTGGTTGGTGCTTCATGTCTTATAATTGATGTTGAGATGGAACTATTGCAAGTATGTGAACCACTTCTGATGGAGGTCATTCTGTAATTTTCCCCGAGTCTGCATGAACTGCAATAGCTTATGATCGGTGTAGATGATTGTCTCCTTCCCGAGAATGTAATGTCTCCACTGGTGGCATGATTACACAATAGAGTACATTTATTTGTTGTAAGTAGGGTACTTAAGAATGATATCTGATAGTGTCTCACTATGATAGGCCACATGGTGCCCATGTTGAGTGAAAACTATGCCCACAACATAGTCTGAAGCATCTGTCTCGATATCAAAGGGCTGTTGTAGGTCAAGTAATTAAAGAATTGGGGATGAGCATAAGTGCTGCTTTAAATCATTAAATTCTTACTATTGTGACAAGCCCCACACAAAATTTTCCTTACCACCACCCCTGGTTACTTATCCGAGGGCCCATGCAATATGGGAGAATCCCAACACAAACATGTGATAGAAATTGGCAAGGCCTAAAAAGATCCGAAGCTCAGTGAGCGTGGTTGGGGCTGGCCAGTCACAAATGATTTGGATCTTGGATGGATCCACATGCACCCCAAGTTCATCAACAATGTATCCTAGGTACTAGACCCTGTCCATGTCGAAGGAGCATTTTTCCAAATTTGCATATAGCTTGTGCTGCTGCAGAGTGTGAAGGATCATATTCTGTCACTGAGAGGGGCGGGGTGAATCAGTGACACAACAATTATATCAAATTTTATTTATTAATGCAAACAAAATCTTAACACATTATTTTATCGTGGAACCCAAATGGGAAAACCACAGACTCTTTTCTATTAAATGCAAAAATTGTTTTACATGTTACATAGACAGAAGATGTACTTCCTCTTTGATCAACACCGACTGATCATGATGTACCCACACTCTAGTTTACCAACACCAACTGGTAGGAGGCTACGACCCCCTGTTTAGTCAGCTACAACTGACAAGGAAACATCAACTCCCTCTGCAGGCACCAACTTTCCCTTACTCCACCCAACCACCCTTAATACATAGGTATTTATCTTTTCTTCCTCGAATCTGCTTCAACTATTGATCTTCTAATTTGGACTACAGAGATACATTCTTCTCCCACTCTTTCATGTATATATATTCTTCAAAAATAGAGTGAGTGTGAAGCATCGTGTCCCTTCATTTGGACCATCTCACCTCTTCAATTAACTTCACCATAATAATTAACTACTATTTATTTATTTTTACCATGAAGACTCTTCATAAATTGATCACATATATGGATCGATTTCATCCTTTAAACTCGATCTCGAAACTTTGTTATTTTCATAGGAACCAAATTCTACGGAGGGGCTTCCTTCAAGCCATTTAATATGACCGAGCTTTATAGAACCACTGGCTTACCAACTAAGCGACTTACATTCTTCCCCTTTAACCCTTTTTACCATATGACCAACGATGGTGACCTCACTCTTAGGCAATTAGACCAAATGAGCGCTTGAGCGCTTCCTTAAAATCAAAGGTTGAGATTTAATTACTCGCTGAGATGAGCGGCTTACGGGATTTCGGGTTATTTGTCCTACAGGACTTTGTTGCTTCCAACATACCAAAACTCTTGAATACGATATCCCCAAAATGATCGGACTACTCATATTACTTCTTTTATTATTTAATCTAATGGCCATGACTTAATCATGTTTATCAACTTCAGTGATTATGATTCAATCTTCAGCTGAGATGGATGACTGACAGGATTTCAACACTTCAACCTTCGAGTCTTCGTGACTTACAACATTACAAAACTCCTGATTATTATATCATCAAAACAATCAGATGGTTCACGTTTATATTTATGGAGAAAGATCAACGGTCATAGTTGATCCTTACATCACTCCTTTCATTCCTTAATCGGACGGCCAAGACTTAATCAGGTGTTCATATGTATGGTCATCATTTACTTCATGACTTCGTCTATTAAGCTTACACTATCCTTCCACTGTATTAGATCGACGGTCGAGAGTGCTCCAGAAGTGGTATTCTGATCAGACAACTTGTGTCCACTACGAAAAATTCATCATTCGGGACTTCAGAACTTTGTCCTTCGCGACTTCGGCCTTTCGGCCCTTCGACACTTCGACATTCGGGACTTCGCGACTTCGTACTTCACGTCTTCCAGTGTTTGTAAATATTCCAAATAAATGACACATGTCCATAATCTTATGTGTATTTTGGAACTTTGGCATTCGAGACTTACCGACTTCGTACTTCATGTCTTCCAGTATTTGTAAATATTCCAAATAAACGATGCATGTCCATAATCTCATGTGTATTTCGAAACTTCAGCCTTCGGGACTTCCAGACTTTAGAGTATTTTCTAGTGGTGAAATATCCCGAATTAAGACTCCTGGAGTGACATAAACTTGCCGACGTCACTTGATTACTTGGCACGTGCCAAGTAGATTCCACTTGTCACTCTGATTCGTGACTTACATGTGCCTGAAATGCCAATTTCAACTTGACACTTGTCACTTTCTGACTTAGCCATGTGTCTTGGCTGACTTGCTCTGCTGGTGTGGTCTGTCATTGACATCACTCAAGATGACGTGGATCTTGATACATGTCTTCCTCCTTGACTTCAGAGCTTCGAATTTCAGAGTTTTGAACAACTCTCATCATTGATTCTTCGAATCATGAATCCTCAAATTGTTGATCTTATGCCATGTGCCCGCCTTCCAACCGACGGCTAGGGTCTCTTCGAAATTTCAGATTTCATAAGTTCGGGATCCTTGACTCCTGGACACTCCAAATCCTTCGATTCCGGAGTTCTGAATGAACTCACAGCTAACCGTCGTACAACTTCTCCCATATCTAATGGTCGATATCCTTCGTCATTAGATTGACAATCATTGTCACTTTGACCAAAAGGTAGGGGGCCTGACAGGTCATCCCGGGCTCCAGGCTGGTGAGCTTCTCGTGGAGTCCAAACACCTAGAACCCCCACCATACCTTTGCACTACACATCGATAAGATATGGAGAGAGATGTGTATATAAAACTATATGTATTTATTCGTGCTTCTAGTGTGGGATAAATCCCATTAGTTGAGACAATCAACATCGTTAATTTCTTGATCAAACGACTGTTGAAGCTTCTCGCCTTTTCTGCGCATTGTTCAACTTCTCAGCCTTTTCCTGTGCAATGGTTGACTGCATTCTGCAATGTGCTGCTTCCGTATTTAGATCATAGGAACATTGTTGATCCTATCGTGATCAAACATAAACACATATTTCCTCTCTGTGCAATGTGTTATTCCTTCTGATCTTTGATCGTTCGAGTATTCGCTTCTCTTGTTCACTCTTTCGATCTCTGCACATTATTTTGACATCATCACTTCGTTCGATCCCTGCACACTGTTTTGTCATCATCACTTCGATTGTTGACATCAATGACAATATTTCCAACAATCTCCCCCTTTGTCATTGAGGGCAACACACTAACTTCATATTCAAAACTCCCCCTGTGATGATGCTTTCCTCTTATGAAGCTTTCCTTTTATGAAGTTTCTCTCTCCTTTGACATCAATTGCAAAGGGTTTCTTTTCCAATCATCTGTCTGTATAAACACTTCTCTAACCACTGGTAACTCCTCCTGCAATCAATCTTTTTTTGTCATAATTGAATGACACCTTCTGTCGTTGATTTCTATCTCCCCCTCAATAGGTACCAATTGATGCATCATTTTAGGTAGGAATAAGTATTACTCCCAATTTTTGCCTAAGATATTCAAATATATCTCTGTTTAAGGGTTTTGTAAAAATATCTACCACCTGTTCTTGTGTTGGAACATATTCCAATTTAATGTTCTTGTTTTTAGCCCGATCTCTTAGATAGTGGTATTTTATGGGAATGGGTTTTGATTTTGATTGCTGGATTGGGTTCTTAGAGAGACTTATCATGCTTGTATTGTCACAGTGGATAATTGTGTGTTCTTCAAATACTATTTTGATGTCTTGTAGAGTTTGTTTCATCCATTCCACTTGTGTGCAACATTTTGCCGCTGCAATATACTCAGCTTCAGTGCTAGACAGAGAAATTGAGAATTGTTTCTTGCTTATCCAAGCAACCAATGATTCTCCCAAAAAGAATGCTCCTCCACTCATACTTTTTCTGTCATCTACACTTCCTTCCCAATCAACATCTGAATAGGCTTTTAATGTGAATGAGTTCTTGCTAGGATACCACAAACCAAGATCTATGGTTCCTTTCAAATATCTAAAGGTTCTTTTTACAGCTTGAACATGACTCTCCTTTGGTTCTGCTTGGAATCTAGCCACCATCCCAACAGTTTGCTTGACATCAGGTCTGGAAGCTGTTACATAGAGCAAACTGCCAATCATTGATCTGTAGTGTTTTGTATCTACAACTTTGGACTCATCATCCTTGCTTAGTTTGCATCCAACTGTCATAGGTGTACTAACAGGTTTGCAATCCTCTAAATGGATTCTCTTAAGCACATCCTTAACATATTTAGACTGATGGATAAAGACTCCCTTTTTGGACTGTTTTATTTGTAATCCAAGGAAGAAATTTAGTTCGCCAAGCATAGACATTTCAAATTCTTGCTGCATCATCTTAACAAAGTCTTCACTTATTTTTATATTATTACTACCAAATATGATATCATCAACATACACTTCCATAATGATCAAGTTATTACCATCAATTTCACAATAAAGATTGTTGTCTGCTGATCCCCTTTTGAGGCCTTGTCTTTGTAAATAAGAGTCTAGCCTTGCATACCATGCTCTGCGTACTTGTTTTAATCCATAGAGTGCCTTCTTTAATTTACAAACATAGTCTCTTTTATTGGTTATTTGGAACCCATCCGGTTGCTCAATATAGACTTCCTCTTCTAAATTTCCATTGAGAACTGTTGATTTGACATCCATTTGGTACACTTTAAATTTTCCGTAGCTGGAGAAAGCTAAGAACATCCTAATTGCCTCTAATCTGGCTACAAGTGCAAATGTTTCTTCATAGTCTACTCCAACCTGAGCATAACCTTTGCATACTAATCTGGCTTTGTTCCTGATTACTTGACCATCTTCATTCATTTTATTTTTATATACCCATTTAGTTCCAATCACATTTTTATCTTTTGGTCTAGGAACTAGTTCCCAAGTTTGATTTCTTTCAATTTGATCCAATTATTCATTCATATATTTAATCGAGTTCTCGTCTTTACATGCCTCTTTGATTGAAACTAGCTCAATATGTGACAACAATTCTAATTATGTTTGATACAGTAGTTGTCTTCTTGTTTGCACTCCATCATTCATATCTCCAATAATCAGTTCTTCGGGATGATTTTTTTGAATAATTCTTGAGGGTGTCTTTGTATCTCTTCTTGGGAATTCTTCTCTTATCTCTCCATCTTCACTATCTTCTTCACTTTCACTAGTATCCATATCGTCTTCTTCCCTTTATTTTTCATTCTCTTCTACTTCTTCTAGTTGTGTGTCGAATGTCTCATCATCATCTTCATCTTTATTTTTAGATATCGTCTATTTATTTTTGATCCTTATCATTTTTAGATCATCCACCTTGACATATGCACTTTCAACAATATTATGTGATTGAAGATTGTATCATATGTATGCCTTCTTGTTTGAAGCATATCCAAGAAAAATACCTTCATCAGATTTGACATCAAATTTTCCAAGACTCTCATCTAGTCTTTTGATGTAGCATTTACTTCCAAAGAATTTGAAGTATTTCACCGATGGAGTTCTTCCAAACCATAGTTCATAAGGAGTTTTATCACTACTAACCTTGAGTTGACCTCTGTTCAATATGTATACAACTGTGCTTACAACTTCCCTCCAATATCCATCTGGCAATTTTGCTTCATTGAGCATAGTCCTTGTAGCCTCCATCCTTTCAACAGTTATTTGTTTTTCTTCAAGAGAATTTTCTAGACTTTCTTCGATCTTATTTGCTTCTAAGATTTTTTTTTTTAGACTGTTCATAAGTTTTTTCATCTCCTTTTCTTCTTGTTCATATTTTTCTTTCTGTTCAACTACAAAACTTTTCAACTGTCTATATCTGGTTTTGTATTTTCTTAACTCATCTAAGGCACTGAGAAGTTCTTCCTCCATATTAACTTCTGCTTCATCTTCTAACTCCTTCTCATGTTTAATTTTTTCTATCTCATTATATTCTTCAATACCTACGAAAAGAACATCATCATCATTAGATTCATCGTTGTCACTAGACTTTGACGAGTTGTTGTCTTCATCTTTTGAGTAGAAATTATTTTTCCCTCTGTATAACTTTTTTCTTGTAGTTGGGTTTTTCCTTCTTCTGGTATTGTTTGTTTTTGTTTTCTTTCTCTTCAGGGTCCTCCTAGGGATAGGAGCACTTGGATGCAAAATGACCAACTTTGCCACAATTAAAACATTTGAAAGGAAGCTTGCCTTTGTACTTCCCTGATCCTTTCTGAATTTTTCTAATGAAGTTGGGTTCCTCCACATCAGATTCTTCATGATGACAGGATTGAGGTTTTTGCTTCTGATTTATCTTTGTCTTGGATGCTTTGAAAGTTGTTTTGTCTTTTGAGGATTTATTATTCCCTATTCTCATTTCATATGCTGTAAAAATCCCATGGAGCTGGTCAATTGTGAGTGAGCTTAGATGGGATCTATATTCAATTGAGGAAATCTTTGCATCATATCTCATCGATAATGACCTTAGTATTTTTTTGACAATGGGTTTATCTATAACTTCTTCTCCTGCCGCTCTAATTGAGTTGACCACTTCATCTACCCTATGAAAGTATTCAAGAATATTTTCTTCTTCTTTTATTTTCAGGTTTTCAAATTGAGTTCTATAGGTCTGTAGTTTGTCTTCTTTGACTTTGTCATCTCCTTCATATACAACCTCCAATTTGTCCAAAATTTCTTTGGCCGATTTGCAATGCATAAATTTCACACATATAGAGTTAGTCAACCCAACTAAAATTCTATTAATTGCTCTTGAGCTATCATTACAGATTTCTTTCCTCTAGAGTATTTGGGTGGAGTAGTCGGTGCAATGTAACCATCTACAACAGATTGCCAGATATCAAAACCAAGCGCCAACAGTAAGTTTTTCATTCTTATCTTCCACAGAGCATAGCCTTCTCCATTGAACAATGGTGCTTTGTTGTTAGACATTCCTTCTTGTTGATCCATCTTCAAGATCTACCTTCAAGTTTGTTAGACTGTGCTGAAGGAACCTCGCTCTGATACCAATTGAAGGATCATATTCTGTCATTGAGAGGGGGGGGGGTGAATTAGTGACACAACAATTATATCAATTTTTATTTATTAATGCAAACAGAATATTAACACGGTATTTTATCGTGGAATTCAAATGGGAAAACCACAAAATCTTTTTTATTAACTGCAAAAATTGTTTTACATGTTACATAGATGAAATATGTACTTCCTCTTTGATCAACACCGACTTATCAGGATGCACCCACACTCTGGTTTACCAGCACCAACTGGTAGGAGGCTACAACCCCCTGTTTAGTCAACTACAACTGACAAGGAAGCATCAAATCCCTCTGGAGGCACCAACCTGACCTTGCTCCACCCAACCACCCTTAATACATAGGTATTTAGCTTTTCTTTCTGAAATCTGCTTCAACTATTGATCTTCTGATTTGGACTGTAGAGACATATTATTCTCCCACTCTTTCATGTATATATATTCTTCAAAATAGAGTGAGTGTGAAGCATCCAGCCCCTTCGTTTGGACCATCACACCTCTTCAATTAACTTCACCATAATCATTAGCTACTGTTTATTTATTTTTAGCGTGAAGACTCTTCATAAATTGATCACAGATATGGATCAATTTCATCCTTTAAACTCGATCTCAAAACTCTGTTATTTTCATAGGAACCGAATTCTATGGAGGCACTTCCTTCAAGCCATTTCATATACCGAGCTTTACAGAACCACTGGCTTACCAACTAAGTGACTTACATTCTGCCCCTTTAAAACTTTTTACCATATGACCAATGATGGTGACCTCACGCTTAGTCAATTAGACCAAACGAGCGCTTCCTTCAAATCAACGGTCAAGATTTAATTACTCGCTGAGATGAGTGGCTTATAGGATTTAGGGTTATTTGTCCTTCGGGACTTTGTTGCTTCTAACATACCAAAACTCTTGAAAACGATATCCCCGAAATGATCGGACGACTCATATTACTTCTTTTATTATTTAATCTAACGACCATGACTTAATCATGTTTATCAACTTCAATGATTACGATTTGATCTTCAGCTGAGATGGACGGATAATGGGATTTTGGCACTTCGACCTTCAGGTCTTTGTGACTTACAACATTACAAAACTCCCGATTATGATATCGCCGAAACAATCAGACGGTTCATGTTTATATTTATGGAGACAAATCAACGGTCATAGTTGATCCTTACATCACTCCTTTCATTCCTTAATCGGACGACCATGAATTAATCAGGCGTTGAGATGGATGGTCATCATTTACTTCATGACTTCATCTATTAAGCTTATGCTATCCTTCCACTGTATTAGATCGACGATCGAGAGTGCTCCCGAAGTGATCTTTTGATCGGACGACTCGTGTCCACTACGAAAATTCGTCATTCACGACTTCAGAATTCTGTCCTTCGTGACTTCAACCTTTCGGCCCTTTGACACTTCCACATTCGGGACTTTGAGACTTCGTACTTCACATATTCCAGTCTTTGTAAATATTCCAAATAAACGATGCATGTCCATAATCTCATGTGTATTTCGGAACTTCGACATTCAAGACTTCGCGACTTCGCGACTTCGTACTTCACGTCTTCTAGTCTTTGTAAATATTCCAAATAAATGACACATGTTCATAATCTCATGTGTATTTCAGAATTTCAGCCTTCGAGACTTCCAGACTTTAGAGTATTTGCTAGTGGTTAAATCTCCCGAAGTAAGACTCCCGGAGTGACGTAAACTCATTGACGTCAGTTGATGACTTGGCACATGCCAAGTAGCTGCCACATGTCACTCTGATTCATGACTTACATGTGCCTGAAATGCCAATTTCAAATTGACACCTGTCACTTTATGACTCAACCATGTGTCTTTGCTAACGTGCTCTGCTGACGTGGTCTATCATTGACATCACTCAAGATGACGTGGATCTTGATACGTGGATCTTGATACGTGTCTTCCTCCTTGACTTCAGAGCTTTGAATTTCGGGGTTTTGAACAAATCTCGTTGTTGATTCTATGAATCACAAATCCTCGAATTGTTGATCTTATGCCACGTGCCCGCCTTCCAATCAACGACTAAGATCTCTTCGAAATTTCAGATTTTGCAAGTTTGAGATCCTTGACTCCTCGAGACTCCAAATCCTCCGATTCCAGAGTTCTGAAGGAACTCACAACTAACCATAGTGCATCATCTCCCAGATCTAATGGTTGAGATCCTTCATCATCAAATCAACAGTCATTGTCACTTTAACCAAAAGGTAGGGGGTCTGACAGGTCGTCCCGGGCTCCAAGATGGTGAGCTTCTCATGGAGTCCAAACACTTAGAACCCCCACCATACCTTTGCACTATGCGTCGATAAGATATGGAGAGAGATGTGTATATAAACCTATATGTGTTTATTCATGCTTCCAGTGTGGGATAAATCCCATT
Source organism: Picea engelmannii (assembly GCA_009831015.1). NCBI lineage: Eukaryota > Viridiplantae > Streptophyta > Pinopsida > Pinales > Pinaceae > Picea > Picea engelmannii. Next base: position 5,901 of record WSFP011295963.1, on the reverse strand, counting down.
AGTTGAGACAATCAACGTCGTTAATTTCTTGATTGAACGATTGCTGAAGCTTCTCACCTTTTTCGCGCATTGTTCAACTTCTCAACCTTTTCTTGTGCAATGGTCGACTGCATTCTGAAATGCGCTTCTTCCATCTTCAGATCATAGGAACATTTTTTATCCTATCGTGATCAACAATAAACACAAATTTCCTCTCTGTGCAATGTGTTATTCCTTCTGAGCTTTGATCATTCGAGTATTCGCTTCTCTTGTTCACTCTTTTGATCTCTGTACACTGTTTTGACATCATCACTTCATTTGATCTCTGCACATTGTTTTGTCATCATCACTTCGATTGTTGACATCAATGATAATATTTCCAACAGAGTGTGCAAATCTTGTTGAATATGCTGCAAGTGTTCTGCCCAATTCTTGTTGTAGATGAGGATGTCATCCAGATACACCACCACAAAAGAACTGGTGAAAGGATGCAAGACATCATCCATCATCCTCATGAAATTTTTTGGGGCATTCGCAAACAAAAGGGCATGACTAACCATTCAAAAAGACCTTCTTTGGACTTGAAGGAAGTTTTCCATACATCTATCTACTCTATTGGGCCCTGATGGTAGCCAGACTTTAGATCAATTTTACTGAAGTATTTGCCCCCCTTGAGATGGTCAAGTAGATCGTCAATTCAGTGAATCGGGTACATGTTCCTGACTATGATTTTATTTAGGGCTCGGTAATCGATGTAGAGTGACCAAGTCCCATCTTTCTTCTACACAAGCATGATTGGGCTTCCACATGGTGATGAGATTGGTCAGATGTGCCCCTTTTGGAGAAGTTATTGGATATGACGCTTGATCTCCTCATTTTCTAACAGAGAGCGATGATATACTGGCCCATTGGGTAGCAGTGCGTCGGGGGTCAGATCGATTGAATGCTTAACTTGATAGTGTAGAGGTACCCCACTGGGTGAGGAGAATATGTCTTTGTATTCTTCCATGACCTTATCCACTTGCTTCTTCTATGTGGAGAGTTCGACCATAGAGGCCATGGATGTAGCTGCAACCTTCCACCCACTTTGAGAGTGAATCACAAAGAAGAAAAAATTCCCAGTATGAGAGATGACCTTCCTGCATTGCTTGGCAGAGATCAAGGAAATGGCAGTAGGTGGGACTACCTCGGGTATCCTGTACAATTTCATGTCCAAAGTAATAATAACACTATGAGGCCTAGACTCATATACAACATGACATTTCCATAAATAAGGTTGGACCAAAATAACATCACAAACTTTAAGGGGAGAGACATAACACAATATCTCATCTTTGAAGGGCTTGATGTTGTAGGACATGCGACACTGTTGGCTGACATGAATATTGCTTCCTTGGAGGAGCCACCCGATTGTGTATGGCTGTGGGTGCAACATTGTTTGTAGGGCCAATCTTTTGAAGACCTCTACTGAGATGAGGTTCTTCTGGATAACATTATCAACGATGAATTGCATCTGAGTACCCTTCACCCATGTATGTGAATCAAAGAGGTGCTCACCTTCCTCTGGCTCATCAGGTTCACTAGGCTGGATCTTGGTGGTAGAAACGGTGGCACTAGGTTCTGCATCAATAATTTGTCTCCCATTTTTTGGTTCTGACTCTAAGTCAGAACCCACATCTGATTAAGAGGCTTTCACCTCTGCCACCAATGACTTCTTTGAGTGAAAATTAATAGATTTATGCCAGGGGATATTATGGAAGTCATACCACTTCCCAGTGTCTTTCTTCATCTTTCTATTGTCCTTCTTTGTTTGCAATGTAGACTGGTTGTCCTGAGGCTATCCATCTTTTCTCTTCCCTTTGTTCTATGGGTTGGGCTTTTGTTGCCTTGCTTTTGTTGTGAGGGGTTCCTAGACCTAAACTACCGCGTCTTTTGTTTAAGCTTCTGCTATATTTTGACAACATATCGATAGGTAGCGCGCAAAGACAAAATGTACAGAAACTCCATTTATGTTTGGATGTATCTATGTAGACTGTTGCAGTACTTGAGAAGCAGATGCCACTCAGAATCTTTGATACCCAGCTTCGTGTGCAAGGTATGAAAGATATTTCTGAACTCTGGCATTGTTTGGTCCCTTTCCTCCCGTAGTGTGGTCCATCTTGTATACATGTCATCATAACTTCCAACAGGGTATTATTGTTCCTTAATAACATCCATGAAGGACTCCCATGTGAGTGCGACTGTAAATAATGAGGGTTCCCACCGATATCCACCTAGATCACCATTTGAGTCTATTTATTTTCATTGAATGTTGGAAATACATTGATTCGGAATTGTGGCATACATTTACTTGAATTTTTTTGCTTAATATATGCTTGAATCACTCATATGAACTCAAACAATGACGATAACGTCGAACGATTTAAGGGTTTACATGTTTTGTAAATTTCATACATCACTAGATGAGGGTTTGGCACATTTTTTTCATTCACTTTTGATGAACATTGTGCTTAATTTCCAATCCAAATCACTATACACAATAAATCGATGGTATAAACCCTCAAACGACTTGCAATTCAATGCTTAATGTCTTATATAATTTGTGATTGATTTGTTGAAAAATGATTATGGATGAGGGTTTTATGATTGAAAATTTTCACTTGATCTTTGATATAGTAACTCTTAAGAACTAAAACAATTCATAACTACTTGCTCCAAGAGATTAATGTCTCAATTTCTTTCCATCTATCTTGTTGGATTATGTTGATGTGAGGGTTTATCTTAGACATTCCAATCAATTTGTGCTCTCAATACTTCTAAAGATCAAAATAACACTTAAAGAGTTCAAAGGACTTACTTTGGAGGCTAATGTTTCACTTGTATTGCTAGTATAACACATGGTGCTTAAGGGTTTGCCTCAAACATTGATGTGATCTAAGAATTCTCTCTTACTTTGAGTAATCATTGCTATTATAAATCTGTTGCAAATTGGAATACATAACATATTTGTATTAAATATTAAAACACCATAATTTCAGCTAAGTGCTATTTGGCAAAATTTTATATTAAATGTGCCATGTTGTGAGGTTTCTTTTCATGTTTTAATGGTGTTTTATTGGACATAATACACATAACTTGGTAGCACTTCAAAAGTTAGATACTTGATATTCTCTTGTGCATTTCAAGTACAATTTATGGGATAATGTGAGGATTATTTCAGATCTAAGCACAAATTATTCTTGTATCTAGATCACCATAATCCTTAATAAATTCAAATGTGTTGGTGGATGAATCTCAATATCGATATTTGAATGATCCAAATAACTTGCTAATTCTAAAGCATAACATTGTGATCTCCTATACACACTTGGATTATGAATTTGAATGGATGGTTATTTACAAACCACAATCACAATTGATCATTCTTGGATTACACATAGTAGTGAACATCTCCGAAGGTTTAATTGAGAAATCATTGTGGTAATAAGCAAATATAATTTTCCATGGTTATTCAAGATTGTCACAATTCATTCTAAATCATTTCCAACAATATGAAGGTACACATATGTGGTTAAATCATAATTCATTTGAAACCTTGTGCTATTAAGTATTCACATATTTAATCTGCATGCTTAATCATTTCTCTCACATTTAAGGTAAATTTAGTTATTTGGTTACCAAATTTCATAATCAATCTAAGCTATTTGACCTCCCATTTCTACATGATTTAACTTTGATTGACCTTTAGGATTTCCCCCCAGACTAGGATACCTTTTTTCCTTAGTATGAAGTGAGGGGCAAGGCCACTGAGGTGATAATAGGTAGCTTTCCCAAGAGTTTCCTTTAGGCTCTCCCATTGAGGTTAGGAATTTTCCTCCTCGGTGAGAGTTCGAGTGGTAACAATACCATTTCTCCAAATTTTCAAGTGTAGGATGAAGTCTTGTATTCCCTACCCATATGCAAAGACTTGACCCATGATTTTTTTTCCCATATGCCTTTTGTGAATAATCTTAGTGGCCATTACTATGTTCTCACCCAAGTGATTGCAAGTGGGAAGTGCTTGTGATACCTAAGACAAATGCACAACATCCACCTTAGGTCCCTTGGAGGGTGCTCATCTCCATGACGATGCTTACACCTTGTGTGATCATTACATAAGGGTTACTATAATTATCTATTGCACCTCTGCTAGTTGGAATTGGGCCCTCATCATCCCAGACTAACTTTTAGGAGGCCATTTATTTGGCTCTTCACTGATTAGACTAGAGGCCTAACCACCCCAGACTGATCTTTGGGATATTTTTTTACTTGTTGCTTACTTTTAAGATTTTTTTTAATTGAGCGCTTAGTGATCATAACAATAGATGGCCCAGGTCTTGAATAATTTTGAGTCCTTGAGTTCAATGTGGCTAATCGAGTGCCTCATTGGTCATAGAGGATTAAACGTATCTCCCAAAATTTAACAACCATCTGCTACTAGGCAGAGGTTAGTTGTTCTTGACCCTCCACCAAGTGAGTTAGAAGATGAAACTTAGACAACATTGAGTAACATTGAAAGGGGAGAACATTTAGAAGACATGTTATCAACCAAGGGATTCCTAAGAGGCCTGAATGTCGATATTGATATACCACGAAGTGCAAGATCCCTTGGTCCTTAGGGTAATATTGAGGTTGAAGATCTTCCTAACCCATATTCAACCAATTTTAACCCATCTTTGACTAACACTCAGAGTTCTCTTCTTATCCAAGTTCACGTATTCCCACCTAGAGATCTAGCTCCTCATTTAACATTTGTACAAACTTAATGAGAAATGTGACCTGAAAACAAGAACTCTAGCTCTAAATACTCGTATTTTTGGGTCAAAAACACCAAAATCGACCTCCAAATTGAGGAGTGGTGATTCCAGAATCATCTCTTTTTTTAGGTTAGAATTATAATATTTTCCCACCATGGCCTTAAATCCTAGTAAAGTTGTAAATAAACACCTTAAAATTGACCCCTAAAAACAAAAGTGGTGCAACCAACATCACCCCTTTTTTGGGGGGGTTAAAATTACCACTTGGTTGAAATTGTGGTTTCTATTGTAATATAGGTTAAAATTGTGAATTAAAATTGATTTTTTTTATTAAAATAAACATTTTTTAGTCTTGTATTAGCTTGTTTCTTAACTTTTCTTGCTTAGTGTAGATTTTAACTCGAATTTAAATTTCTTAGATAATTTTTTTATTTTGTTTTAGCTTTTTGTATATTTAGTTTAAATACTTTAGGATCTTATAATTATAATTATAGTTAGTTACAATAAATAAAATGTTTTTGATACATTATAATAGTTGTGGTATATTAGTTATATATTTATAGTAGTTTTATTGTAGTTAGAATAAAATGTATTTTGATGTAATGTAGCGTTTAAAAAACTAACAAAAAGCTATTGTTTGTGCGTAGATATATTCTGATGAATTTGGAGCATAGATCAAAAAAGGTGGAAAGATAGACGACCCACAATTAATTCCCCCCCGTGCTTGACATTTAACCTGGGGGGGCGGGGTGGGGGGCGCAAAACTCTACCCGAGTTATTTAACTTTCGACGTGGAGCAAATCCGTCAATTGTGGCCTCCAGGTTGTGTGGTTAGGCTAACCAAACCCGACCTGTTGGTTGTGGATCCTGATTATCTTTCTGATCCAGAGGTTGGTTTTGTTGGAAATACTAAAACAACTGAGAGGAGGGGGGTGATTCAGTTGTATATAAGCTTAAACAATTTTAAGTCTGTTAAAACATTATTAATATTTCTTCATGTGGTCATCAACAATATACAGCATATGAACAGTAAGAGTAAAGACTATCAGTCACACATGAAATACACACAGAGACAGATTTTCACGAGGAAACCCATAAAGGGAGAAAACCTCTTCTTCTTCGAAAT
>WSFP011295962.1:0-46405 GCA_009831015.1 Picea engelmannii | reverse complement strand
TACCGGTTGAAGATTCCAATTGGGAGGATAAGTCTTTTATACAAAATCATCCAGAGTTACTCAAGCGTTGCGGACAACAGTTGTCTCAAGGGGAGGGGCATGTTAAGCCCTAAAATAATGGCTCATTACCGCTTAATTGGGGCATATTACATTAGTAATGTTATTTTATTTATGTCGGCTTTAGTCCATTAGTTTTAATTATACCTCCTAGTCTCCTATATATACCAAGGAGACATTTTCATTCAGAATCATCTTGTAATTGTACATTTATGTGGGAATAAGGAGCTTTCCCCCTCGAAGAGGCTTATTATCTAAATTTCTCTCTTTTTCAAGGCATTGAGTACTTATTCTGAGGTTTTTCTATGCTATATGGATATTTGGTTCTTAACACGTAGACACAAATTCTATCCATGCAAAGAATATAACACATGCCCAACAATTGATTTTGTTGGATTTGCAAGCAAAGGGAAGTGATTTAGAGATTTTGTGTCATGTGAGAGGCATAGTTTTGTGGAGGTTGGAGATATGGCTATTGCAAAACCTCAGTCCAACATCAAAAGTGTGAAAGTAAAAAGGCTCATGAAAAGAATATTGTTCAAAGGAAAATAGCTCACAAACCTATAATTACGACAAGCCAGAGAGCATGATGCCAATTTTCTATATTTCCTTTACACATATCAATTACCTTTCGAATAGAAATATCCATTATAAAAAACCATCAAGCAGTCTATAGATAGCAATCACATTTGCTTGGAACTACTTCTAGATGTGTGTAATTTTCTCCTAAATTAGGGTAAATCAATTTATTATAAATAAGTGATCTATTTTTCAAATTACATCTCTTGTCACAATCATGGATGCAGAACCATTGGAAATGCATAGGTGTGGAAGCGCGACCTGTGCAGGTTCATGATACAAGGATTAAAAGAAAATTGTCTTCAGTACACCAAGTATATTTGTGAAGAGTGCATGAGAATTGTATACTTTATGTTAGCACCAGAAGTCACCTCTGGATTGCAGCAGAGGTAATCCTGATACCCATCAATTTTATATGTCACAATGAATGAATAAGGGTGTTCGAATGGGTGTAGACCCAAGAGAATATCGCTTTAACTCATAATCGTGGACCAGGAAAAACATAAGAAAGTGAGGTCTTGATCTAACTCCAATCAGGAAGTTGAGTTTGAAATGAGCAGAGGGAAGACTTGGTGAGAAAATGTAAGAGTCTGCTATGGACATACGGTCTTCCAGCAGCCTAAGGAAGAAAATCTTCAAGAACAAGATCCTCTTGGACCCGAAGTTTCAGACACTAAGATATGCCTAAACGACACAGTTATAACAACAAGATGATCAAACCTACATCACAATGCTATTGTAACAACTCGACTAGATTATCCAATTCCGAGTTACTTAGTGTAAGGGGGAAAAGATAACACAGGAAACTGATTAAAACTGGTGAAAATATTGCAGTGATCAAACCTACATCACAACAACATAACTACCCTCGATTGGATCCTCCAATTCCAAGTGTTTTAACACATTTGTTTACAGAGATACGGAAAGAAGCTGACTTTCATTAAACAAGAAGTCTTAAATACAGATGCATAACCAGAGGAACCAATGATTCCTCAAAACTTTACAATACGGGAGCCTAGCTCAACCATCAATGATGCTTACAAAATATCAAAATTGAGTATAAATACTTGGAACTGCTCATGGCCCTCAGGGATACGATCGGACCACTTCATTCAAATATTTGCATTTTCTCCTTCTCCAGTCAGACTGCACATGTTTTCATCTGTCATCCATGAAATTAAAACAGTATGGACTTTGCAGGAAAACCCATTTATAGAGGAGCTCTGGGCTGTCAACTAGCCGCCATGACCATCCTTTCTTTCTTTCCATTAATGGGGTGAAACAAGGCTTCAACCACCACCCCCTATTTCCATTAACTACCTTCATTAGGATCAGGATGAGTTCTGACATCCATGAATTCCCCAGGCAGTGCCCTGACTTCTTCAAATCAATCTTGGCGCTTCGAGCCCTGTTGTCTTCTTATGAAATCAATACATGCACTTTCGGCCCTTTTGCGCAGCTCCTTTCCATTTCCCCAGCCTTGCATGTGACCCTTGGCTACCACCGTGTGCCTAATTCCTAGGTGCTAGTCGCGATTTCAACTATCGAGAGTTTCCACACTCTTGCCTTTATGTATTTCGATCCATGAAACCATGACATCTCTGATCAGGTGCCACGTGATCCTTTGGATCATACGGCTCCCATGAATCTCGGGTTTCGGTACTTCGACATATCAACAATCGACACTTCAGGACATAGTCGATCGACATTTCAGGACTCAAGGCTTCACACCTTGCTCCATGTTGAAACCCTCGAAATGTGAAATCGCGACTATATTGATTGTGCGCCACATGTCCCTCTGAAATGAACGGCCCAGATCTCATGATTTCGGGCCTTGGTATGATGCTAAACTTTTCACAACTCTGTAATCTCGATCACCCGATGACCAGTGATCTAATTATCTCTGGAGCCTACGACTAAGACTGAGCTTGTGCTTGATGGATTTTTGCTGACCAGGTATGTGTGCACCTTTGCATAATCGCACCTCGACTTTGGATAAAAATGCATATGGTGGGTTTTTAAACCCCTTTTCTCACATTTGGTCACCCAATGGCCAACTTCAAAGGAAAAACATCTCCTTACAAGAATAAGTGCTAACATTAGGCTCCATGGGGGATAGATTCCTCCCTGCGAGGCTCTAAGATCTCCTTTTGCAATTCCAGTTGCCTTTTGTTGGGCTATGGATTCAAGCTCAAAACACACTGCTGAAAATACAGGATGAAAGTAAAAAACAAAAATACACATGCTCGAAGGACATTATTTATGTATAGTACTAAACTAATAAAATTTTACATAGTGCTAGGTGAAAGAAAAATTCCACCATAGCCATTCAAGTAACTTCCTAACTGGAAGCTCCTTCACTCTGTCGATGATTGATAACAGGTAATGCAACCATGACAGCAGAACGGTTACATTCTTCAACTTTCCTCCTAATGCTGAGGTCAGGATAAAGTTGGGTGGCTTCAAAACATGAAGGAAATACAACTCCATGTATTCCTTCACCAGCTCATAGGCCAAGTGACAAACTCCAGAAAATTGGTAACAAACAGCCTTCTCTGCAACATAGTTGCTCACACATTGTTGGATGTTTCTGGCAAGCGTAGGTGAATGAGAAGCTGATGCGGGTTGACTGATTTCAAATGATGGATGCTCACTTACAGGCTCTGGACAAGAGATAAACCGCCCCTTCTATTGCTCCTCTGATTCTTCTCCATGGCTTTCCCAAGGGTTATATTCATAATCATCATAAACATGACCCATGGGAAAACTCTACTCTTCATCGTGTTGCTTAGTGTCTTCGGCAGGTCCAGGATAAATGATTTCTTCTTAATAATTTTCATTAATGAATAGAGGATAGGGTTTTGCTATCTGTTCTTGGAAATCCTACATATCCAGCTTAGAATCTGATTCGCAGTTGTCATACACAGGTTGGTTTCTCCTCTGGTCAGCAAATTGTGATGTGGAGCTCTGCTGCTCCTCATATGAATAATCATCAAAGCTTGGGGCAACAGGTATGTCAAGAGCAGGATGCAAGGCCTCTACAGCTATGAAATCTTCAACGCTTTCATCATCGGTAGGGCTGTCAAGAACATCTTCCTCAAGGACTAGAAAATCCTCTGCGCTTTCTTCAGATTCTAACCTTTCTAGCTGGGCAAAGAGAGATTTTACCAGTTCCATCAAGTCACCCACGGCATCTTCTTCCTCCATATGGTCCTCATCCTTACAGTATTCATTAGACACAGCCATATCTTGATTATGGCCTTCACATTCCTCACAACAGTTATGACAAATTAACTCAGAGGAATAGAACTTTTGAAAGTGCCTATTGAAAACTACAAGAAACTACTCCAAGGAGGAGATGCTAGTAGGGGGCAAGGACCGATATCACTCACGGTCATCCCCGTCCAATGAGGACATGAACATATTCATTAAAACATCCTCATGATGTATCTCCCACTGATGCATGATTTCATGAAACTCATGGAGATGCCGAGAAGGGTGGTCCTCTTTACGTTCTCTAAAAATGGGAAAATAATCACCCCATTCATCCACATTAGGGACAACATTAGGAAAACCAGAAACAACAAAAAAATCAAAAGGGGCAAACCTCCGAGCCAAGATTTTGTCCATTTTGAACCAGTGGAGTCATCGATCGATCCTTTAATCATGGAGTCGCCAGGTGAATGATGCACAACTTTGAATGTGTCTGGTCTTTTTTCACCATCAAAGGCCAGATCCTAACGTTGTCATTCCCCCAGATAACTTCTTAAGCTAAGAAAGAAACTGTTGAAAACCTTCTCGAGAAAGCTCTTGTGGGTCAGCTTTCAGGTGTGCTAAAAGTAGCCACAACTAAAACAGTGAAGTGGAAACAGTGGAGTCGCCAAGTGCACAGTTGCAATCTTTGATGTACTAGGTTTTGATGCACCCTCAGAACCAGTAATCTTTGTCATTCAATCCCAGGGAAAATCTTCAATTTCGTCCCCGGAAACGGCGCCAAAATGTTAGCACCAGAAGTCACCTCTAGATTGCGACATAGATAAGCCTAATACCCATCAATTTTATATGTCACAATGAATGAATAAGGGTGGTCGAATGGGCACAGACCCAAGAGAATATCACTTTAACTCAAAATCTCAGACCAGGAAAAACATAAGCAAGTGAGGTCTTGATATAACTCCAGTTAGGAAGTTGAGTTTAAAATGAGCAGAGGGAAGACTTGGTGAGAAAATGTAAGAATCTTCTATGGACATCCGGTCTTCCAGCAGCCTAAGGAATAAAAGCTTCAAGAACAAGATCCTCTTGGACCCAAAGTTTTCAGACACTAAGATACGACTAAATGGCATAGTTATAACAGCACGATGATCAAACCTACATCACAATGCTACTGTAACAACTCAACTAGATCCTCCAATTCCAAGCTACTTAGTGTAAGAGGGAAAATATAACACAGGAAACTGATTAAAACTGGTGAAAATATTGCAGTGATCAAACCTACATCACAAAAACATAACTACCCTTGATTGGATCCTCCAATTCCCAGTGTTTTAACATAGTTTTTTACAGAGATACAGAAAGAAGCTGAATTTCATTAAACAAGAACTCTCAAATACAGATGCATAACCAGAGGAACCAATGCTTCCTCAAAACTTTACAATATGAGAGCCTAGCTCAACCATCGACAACGCTTACAAAATATCAAAATTGAGTATAAATACTCGGAACGTCTCATGTCCCTCAGGGATATGATCGGACCATTGCATTCAAATCTTTGTGTTTCCTCCTTCTCCGGTCAGACTGCAAATTTTTTCCTTTGTCAGATGTGAAATTAAAATAGTATGTAATTTGCAGGAAAACCCATTTACAGAGGAGCTATGGGCTATCAGCTAGTCACCACGACCATCATTTATTGCTTTCCATTAATGGGGAGAAATGAGGCTTCAACCACCACCCCCTATTTCCATTAACTGCCTTCATTGGGATCGGGATGAGTTCTGACATCCATGAATTCCCCAGGCAGTGCCCTGACTTCTTCAAATCAATCTCAGAGCTTCAAGCCCTTCTGCTCTTCTTATACAGTCAATACATGCGCTTTCGACCCTTTGGCGTATCTCCTTTCCATTTCCCCAGCCTTTCATGTGACCCTGGGCTGTGACCGTGTGCCTAATTCCCAGGAGCTAGTCATGATTTTGGCTATCAAGAGTTACCACACTCCTGCCTTTAGGTACTTCAATCCAGGAAACCGCGACATCTCTGATCAGGTGCCACACGATCCTCTGGATCAGACAACTCCCATGAATCCCGATTTTCGAGACTTCGACATAATGGCAATTGACACTTTAGGACATCAACCATCGGGACTACGAAACATCAAGACATAGTCGATCGAAATTTCAGGACTCGGGGCTTTGCGCCTTGCTCCATGCTGAAACTCTTGAAATGCGAAATCGCGACTATGTTGATCGTGTGCCACATGTCCCTCTGAAATGAATGGCCCATATCTCACGATTTTGGGACTTGGTCTGATGCTAAAATTTGTGCAAATCCGTAATCTCAATCGCCCGATGGTCGTCGATCTAATTATATCTGGATCCAACGGCTGAGACTAATCCTGTGCTTGATGCATTTTTTTCGACCAGGTATGTGCATGCCTTTGCATAATCTCACCCCGACTTTGGATAAAAATGAATATGGTGGTTTTTTAAACCCCTTTTCTCGCATTTGGTCACCCAATGGCCAACTTCAAAGGAAAAACACCCCCTTGCAAGAATAAGTGCTAACACTTTAGACCATTGCATTGAGAATTCATGCCACTTATGGTTTGGAATTGACAGATTTGGTTGCATAGACATTTGTGTAATTACCAGAGTAATTTCATTAGCACTTCCACATAGGTGTATGTTGCACAGAGTTGGTACTTTGTCTATTTAGCAGTTGGTCTATATTCAAATGTTGTGCAAAGAATCAATACGTCTTCTCTTCCTGTAGTGTCGCAGTTCCACATCTAGCATTGTGTTTGATAGTGTGTTCTCTATGCATAGTGTAGTTACTTGGTTTCATTCATATTTTCATTTGCATTGGTGTAGTGTTTAAGAAAACCAGTTCTCTCTTATCAACTATATTGGTGGATCAAATGGTTGAATGAAATATTCTTGATGTGCATCATATAAGAAGGTTTTTTTACTATCAAATTTTCCAAAGATAAATAGATCGCAGAGTTGTGATTGCCCCAATGCCAACAACATGATTCACATAGGAAAAAATGTCTTTTATACATATATCAACTACCTTTTGAATAAAAATAGAGATAATAAAAAACCATCAAGAAATGTACAGATAAGCAACACATTTGATTTGCAGTGATTCTATATGGGTTTTGTTTCCTCTTGAATTGAAGGAAATCAATTTACGATAAATCAGGGACTTGTATTGCAAATTATGTCGTTTGACATAATCAACAATGCAAAACTATTGGAAATGCAGAAGCATGGAAGTGTATCAATGTGAGAGGGTGGTCGGTGTAGGTTCTCCACACAAGAATTAAAAATAGACAGTCTTAAGAGCACCGAGTATACCTATGGACATATGGCAGCACTCGGTGCAACGATGTCTTGTAACATTGGTAGTGGTAGAGGAATATGGTTAGGGCATCCAGTACTATGTATTTTCAATGCTTGTGTAGAGAATTCATGCTAGTCAGTGTTAATGTGTCATTTTGCACCTACTATTGCAATTTTTTTGTCAAACATTGAAAGTGGGAAAGTAAAAATGCTTGTGATGAGAAAATTATCAAAATATAAATAGATTGCAGAGTTGGGATTACACTAAAGCCAAGAGCAAGATGTCAATCCGATAAAATGTCTTTAAGACATATATCATATACCTTTCGAATAGTAATAGACATAATAAAAAACCATCGAGAAGTCTACAGATAAGCATTACATTTGCTTGGGACTTCTTCTAAATGTCTGGCCTTTCCTCCTAAAGTGGAGAAAATGAATTTATCACAAGTGACTTGATTTGCAAATTGTGTCATTTCTCACAATGAAAGATGCAAAAGTATTGGGAATGTGAAATGTGGAAGTGTAGCAAAGCAGGAGGATGACTCGTGCAGGTTCTCCACACAAGGGTTGAAAATAGAGGGTCTTGAGTACAACAAATATAGTTGTGCGAATTGGATGAAGATTCAAAACAAATTGAGTAAATGGTTTCTCTATTTTCAGTACTTGCTATATAAAGTTAGGGAGAAGTGCATTATTTTGCATGTGTTGTAGAGAAATGTTTTTTTTAGGTTGGTGCATTGCATTGTGATCCATCCACTCTCCTTTTTATTGGGGATTTAATTATTGTATAGGTAGATATAGTTCATAAAGATGGGCATTTTGTAGTTTGCCTAAAGGATTTTTATATGAACATATGATGGTGCTCAATGTAGCTATATCTTGCACATATCGACAGTGGTAGATGAGTATTGCTGACACAATAGTGTTTTTTTTATTTTCAATGCTTGTGTGTAGAATTCATTCCAGTTATGGTTGTGTTTTCCCATGTGTCCACACGACGAATTGTTATAGGGGATGTAAATTGGATGATATTATAGTGATCTATCATAGGTTTATGTTTTTGTATTTGTAAGAAAAGGGCCGTGATTTAGAGATTTTTTGTTGTGAGAGAGGAATAGTTGTCTGGAGGGAAGATATATGGCTACTGCAAAACCTCAGGCTGACCTCAAAAGTGTGAAAGTAAAAAGGCTCATGACTAGCAGATTGTTCAAAGGAAAATAGCTCGCAGACCTGGGATTGTTCAAAGGCAAATAGAAGGATGCCACTTTTCTAAAATTACTTTAACACATATGATCAGATACCTTTAGAATAGAAATATCCATAATAAAAAACCATTAATAATTCTACAGATAGGAAACACATTTGTTTGGAACTACTTCTAGATGTGTGGTGTTTGCTCCTAAATTAGGGAAAATCAATTGATTATAAATAAGCGATCTATTTTGTAAACCATGTCACTTGTCACAATCATGGATGCAGAACTATTGGAAATGCATAGGTGTGGGAGGGTGACCTGTGAAATTTCTTAGTACAAGGATTAAAAGAAGTATATCTTAAGTACACCAAGTATAGTTGTGTGGGATGCATGAGGATTGTAGAATTTTGACCCTTGCACTAAGAATTCATGCCACTTCTGGTATGGAATTGGAAGATTTGGTTGCATAGACATTTGTGCAATTAGCATAGCAATTCCATTAACACTTATGCATAGGTCTATGTTGCACAAATTCAGTGCTTTCTCTATTTATCAATTGGTTTATATTCAAATGTTGTGCAAAGACCGATATGTCTTCTCTTTTTGCATTATCATGGTTCCACATCTAGCATTGTGTTTGATAGTGTGTGCTCTATGCATAGAGTATTCTCTTGGTTTCATTCATAGTTGCACTGATATTTTTGTAGTGTTTAAGAAAACTAATTATCTCTTATCATTTGTATTGGTGGAGCAAATGGTTGAATGAAATATTCTTGATGTGCATCATATAAGAAGGCTTTTTTACCATAAAATTGTCCAAAGATAAATATATTGTAGAGTTGTGATTTCCCCAAGGCCAACAACAAGATTCACATCATCCAAACTGTATTTTACACATATATCGAATACCTTTCGAATAGAAATGGTGATAATAAAAACCATCAAGCAATGTATAGATAAGAAACACATTTGATTTGTAATGCTTCTAGATGGGTGTCGTTTCCTCTTGAATTAGAGGAAATAAATTTACGATAAATCAAGGACCTATATTGCAAATCATGTCACTTGTCACAATCAACAATGCAGAACTATTAGAAGTGAGGAAGCATGGAAGTGTATCAATGCGAGAGGGTGGATGATGTAGGTTCTCCACAAAAGAGTTAAAAATGAACATTATTAAGTGCATTGACTATAGATATGAACATATGGAATCACTCGGTGCAATGATGTCTTATGAAAATTATTGGTGGTAGAGGAATATAGCTAGGACAACCAATACTGTGCATTTTCAATGCTTGTGCAAAGAATTCATACCAGTTATTATTGTGTAGCTTGGCACCTACTATTACAAAAGTTTTGTCAAACATTGAAAGTGGCCAAGTAAAAATGATTTTGATGATCAAATTATCTAAAGACAAATATATATCTGAGATGGGATTACCCCAAATCCAAGATCAATATGTGAATCCGCTAAAATCTCTTTAAGACATATATCGGATAAATTTCAAATAGCAATAGGAATAATAAAAATCCATCGAGCAGTCTACAGATAAGAATTAAATTTTCTTGTCATTGTTTAGTATGGCCTTTCCTCCTAAAGTGGAGCAAATGAATTTATCATAAGTCAGTGAATTAATTTGCAAATTGAATCGCTTGTCACAATGATAGATGCAAAGTATTGGGAATGTGGAAATGCGGAAGTGTAGAAAAGAAGGAGGATGATTGGTGTATGTTCTCCACATAAGGATTGAAAATAGAGGGTATTAAGTACACCAAATATAATTTTGATAATTGGATGAAGATTCATAATAGATTGAGCGAATGCTTGCTCTATTTCCAGTACTTGTGTGGGATTCTTTACTTTTGAGACTTGCACTGAGAATTTGTGTCACTTATGGTTTCACATTCACATAGTTGGTTGCATAGACACTTGTGTGATTGGTAGAGTGATGTCATTAGCACTTCTGCATAGGTGTATGTTAGAGGGGGTTCTTTGTCTATTTAGAACTTGGTATGTATTCAAATATTGTGATGAGAATAGTTACATCTACTCTTTCCACACTGCGGTAGTTCCACATCTCGCATCATGTTTGATAGTGTGTGTTCTATGCATAGTAAAATAACTTGGTTTATTCAATTTTTCATTGGCATTTTCTTTTCAGTGCTTCTATATGCATCACATTTCCTGATAAACCAGAGAAAATCAATTTACCATAAATCGGTGACCTATATTACAAATTATGTCATTTTTCACAATCAAGGATACATAACTGTTGGAAATTCAAAGGTGTGGAAGTGTAGCAATATGACATGATGACCCATGTGGGTTCTCCACACAAGGCTTAAAAATAGATTGTATTAGGTAGACCAAGTATAGCTATGAACATGTGATGAAACTCGGTGCAGGTATGTCTTTTGCACTTTGGCAGTGTGTTGAAGGGTCTAAATGCTCCCAACAACAGTAAGGGGTTACCCCCGGTAAGAAGTCCCAATTAGACCTCTCATTGTTTGGAATAGAGAACCCATCCATATTATGACATAGAAGACATTGTTGGTTTGGTTCTACCGATTGCGGCCCAGTCCACCGATGAGGGTGAATGATGAATGGTTATGCAAACCGAAGATGTAGATGAAGTCTATCTAAATGCATAACTAATCTACTTATATTCTACCTTATCCTAGATATTAGTGAATTAATGTAACTAAATGAGATGTGACATGAAACTAACTCTACCAATGGCTTAACCAAGATAGTTGAAATGAAGAAATAAAGTCAAATAACGCATGCACATGAATATATAACCAGAATAGTCTAAATCACTATATCACATACATTGGCAGCTCATTCGCTCAAAACATGTAATATAAGAAAGAGTGACAAAACCGCAAGATAACATGTATTGCATCAGAATAGTTCATAAAAAAAACATGCTCTTATAGCCCATGTGAACAACAAACATTCTCCTTGAAATAGTTCGCAGCAAAATAACAACACATGTGAGTCCTTCTCGTTGTCAAAATTTGTCCTTGATGGCTTCTTCGTATTAACAGTTTCAGTAATAGTACATGAAAACTCTAAGGAAAACTCTCCAATTCTATTTGACATTGTATTCCCAAAGTAGTTCAGAAGTGTACAATGTTTGAAGAGCCAAAATCCCTTTCTTTGGATACAATTTTAGTATTTAATACGGTTCAATATGACCCTTGGCCTTTTGCCTTCCTCTGTGACCTTTCATCTTCTAAAAATTGTCTTATTCTTTTTGCGATGATGAGTAACAAATGTAGATTTAACCTTGTACAATATTTTACTACAAACAAATTTTCAATAAAAGAACAAAAAATATACAATGGAAAATGCACACATTACAAAGATATT
This sequence comes from Picea engelmannii, assembly GCA_009831015.1. Classification (NCBI taxonomy): domain Eukaryota; kingdom Viridiplantae; phylum Streptophyta; class Pinopsida; order Pinales; family Pinaceae; genus Picea; species Picea engelmannii. Next base: position 34,638 of record WSFP011295962.1, on the reverse strand, counting down.
TTTCCCCTGGAAACCCAAACCAGGAAAACCAACATATTCTATGTTCATTCATAGTGAGACATTGTTTACAATACAATATACATATAGGATCCAGTGGAATCCAAAACACTAACCCAATGACCTGTATTATTCAACAACCCTAATTCCTTAACCGGAAATAGAAAACCATCGGCAAAAACCATGTGCTGAAAAAATGCCCAACAATGGAAACAAAAATTGAGGTGACATGAAAAATGAGGAAAAAATGTGACATGTTTCTCAAGGAAAAAAATTATCGGGGGTGCTTCCCCCGAAGGGGGGGCCTAGTGGGCCCCCCTCAAACCCCCCTACACTCTCAGCGCAACATAGCAGAAACTATAACTAGTCTTGCAAAGAATATAACACATACTCAACATTCTCCCACTGGTTGTTTTCTTTGCATACAGGGGGTTACAAGGTTACATAGTCAACAATCCAGGGCAAAAATGCCCATGGATTCTCTACACCAAGAGAACTTATCAGTGCTCACATATTTGGTTAATGAATCTGCAACATTCTTCAAATTTTCCACCTTCATCAGAAACACTTTCTTTCCTTCAACCATGTCTCTCATAAAGTGATATTGAATATCAATATGCTTTGTCTTTGAATGATAAGTCGGGTTCTTCACCAGAAAAATTGCACTCTAACTATCACAATCTATCCTTAAAACTTGTCTTACCAACATAATACCTGAACACAATCTTTATAACCATTTTGCTTCCTTGCTTGCATGAGTGGCTTCCATGTATTCAGCTTCTGTAGTTGAAAATGTCACTATAGCTTGTCTTTTTCTCATCCAACTGATTGCTCCTCCAAATAGATTAAACACATACCCACTTGCATATCTCCTATGATCTGGATCTCCAACCTAGTCTTCATCCACAAAGCCATGTATATCCAACACTTTGTCGAATCGTCATATTCCTTGGTAGCACAATCCATAGCTAGCAGTGCCACGAAAATACCTGAAAACCCCTTTTACTGTTGTCCAATGCTCATTCCCTGGTTTTGACATATACCTGCTCAAAACTCCCACTACATGTGCAATGTCCGATCTAGTACAGAGAATTGCATACATCAAACTGCCAATTGCACTCACATATGGAAGACAAGACATGTCCTCCTCCTCTTCCTGTGTCTTGGGACACTGATCTGCAGATAAATTTACACCAATAGAAATAGGGACCTTGAACGGTTTACATTCCTGCATATTAAACCTCTGCAATATTGTCTTGAAATATTTTCTCTGATGTAACCATATTTTCCTCTTTTTCCGATCTCTTTTAATTTATATAACCAAAATGAAATTTGAAGCAACAAGATCCTTCATGTCAAATTTAGAGGACAACTGAGTTTTCACATCCTGTATAATCTCCTCGTTGTTTCCTATTAGCAACATGTCATCCACATACAAGACCAATTACATCAAATGATCACCAATTAATTTAAAATACACACAATGATCCTCTTTGCTTCTTGAGAAGCCAAGTCCCAGGATATAAGTATCAAATTTTCGATACCACATCCTTGGTGATTGTTTTAAACCATGCATGGACTTTTTCATCTTGCATACCAGCTCCTTATTTCACTTCACAACAAAGCCTTATGGCTACTTCATATAGATTTATTCTTCCAGATCCCCATGTAGGAATGTTGTCTTCACATCCATCTGTTATATTTCAAAAGCAAATGCAGTAGCAATAGATAACATAAATCTTATAGAAGTTAACTTGGAAATAAGAGAAAAAATCTCACCAAAATCAATTCCCTCAACCTAGGAATAACCCTTTGTTACTAACTGATATTTTTATCTCGCCACTTGGCCTTCTGCATTCAACTTATTTTTAAATACCCGTTTGTTTCCAATGGGATTTCTTCCAGTCGGAAAATCCACTAGATCCCAAGCCTCATTCTTATTCAAGGCTGTCATTTCTTCATCCATGGCCTTTTTCTAGAGCTTTCCATCCTCTGAATCCACTGCCTCCCTGAAAGTTCTAGGATCATCATCAATAATAGACAAAGCAAAATTTGAACAAAAATCAGATGGAGCATACCTTTCTGGTAGCCTTATTTCTTGAACCAATCTTCTCAATACTAGAGTATGAGGATCTTCTTCTTCTGATTCATTTTCTTCTGTAGAGTTTGATTCATCATCCTTTAAATCAAGCTCTATTTTCTTTGGTTCTTCCTTACTTGGTAGGACTTCCTATTTAAAAACATTCTTCATTTCTCTAAATACCACATCTCGACTATACACTACCTTCTTAGTTTCTGGGTTCCAAAGCTTATAACCTTTGAGACCATATTTATACCCAATAAAGATACACTTTTTAGCCTTCTTATCTAGCTTACTCTTGTTTCCCTTTGGAACATGAAAATAGGCCTCACAGCCAAATACCTTGAGATGTGTGAGAGAAGTTTTCTTACTAGTCCATACCTCTTGTGGAGTCTTGTCATTCAACTTTGATGAGGGTGATATGTTGACTAGGTAACATGTGGTACCCATTGCCTCTACCCAGAACTCTTTCCCTAGCCCAACACAATTGAGCATGCACGTTTTTTTTTCCATCAGTGTCTTGTTCATCCTTTCTGCAACTCCATTCTACTGAGGTGTATATGGAGTAATCTTTTTCCTTGATATACCACACTTCTTACAGAATTATTCAAATTCATTCCTGCGGAACTCTCCACCATTATCTGTCCTCAACACCTTAATTCTTTTCTCCATTTGATTCTCAACAAGAGCCTTAAACTCTTTAAACTTGTCAAAGACTTTAGATTTATTCATGAGGAAATATATCCAAGTATTCCTCGAGAAGTCATCTATAAATGAGACATATTACATAGATTCTCCCAATGATGAAACCGACACAGATCCAAACACATCATTGTGAACTAGTTGTAAAATTCATTTTGCCCCCGTTGCACCAGAGGGGAATCTTACCCAATTTTTCTTCCCATATACACAATGTTCACAGAAATCAAAATCCAGAGAGTAGTTAGACATACCTTTAACCATACCTTTACTGTGTAGTAGTCGAAGACCCTTCTCTCCGATATGCCTCAGTATTTGATGCCACAACATAACATTTTCTCCAGAGACTGTATGAGTTCTTTCTTCTTCAACCCTAATATCAAGAACAATGGAACTATTACACCCATCACTAATAGCGATTCCTTGGATCTTATATAGAGTTCCAAACCGAACTCCCTTCGGCAACACCATTGCTCCTCGAACCATCCTGCAGGTTTCCTTTTCAAATATTGTTTTTACCATTGCATCGTCCATTTTTCTTACAGAGAACAAATTTATGGCCAATCCTGGGATGTGTAGAACATGAGTTAGTGTTCTAATCCTTCCATCTATGATTCTCAACTTGACTTTTCCTCGACCTATGATTTCGGTCGTCGAGTAATCACCTAGGAAAAAATTATCTCCATCATAACTTTCATATTCACAGAACCACTCCTTGTGGGGAGTCATATGAAAGGATGCACCTGAGTCAACCAACCATGCCTCATGATCTACATGTGTGCTTCAAGAAGCCAAGTACACATCCTCTCCTTCTTCCTTGGAGGTATTTTCTTCTGTAGAAGGAGATTCTTCAAAACCCTTCTTTTTCTCAACTTTGGATCTGCATTGCTTCTTGTAGTGCCCTTCTTTTCCACATCTCCAACATACCTTTACAAACTTTCTAGGAGACTTAGATATTCCCTTAGAATTAGATCTCCCACTTGAGGACTTAGATCTATTTATTTCCTAGGAGCATCCTCTTGCAAATAATGCATTTGTGCTCTATCCTTCCATGTTCTTTCGTCTCATCTCCTCCAAAAACAAGGATGAGACCACTTCATCAAACTTCAAGGTAGTTTTATTACTACCTATGGCCACAACCAGACTATCCCATGAGTCTGGTAAAGATCACAATAAAATGATACACTTATATTCATCTGAAATTTTGATCTCAACAGATATTAACTGACTTACCACAGTATTGAAGGTGTTCAAATTCTCTGCCACTGAGTCTCCATCTCTCATCCTCAGGTTATACAAATTCTTTCTCAGGAATAGTTTATTTACTAGGTACTTAGACTGATACAACTTCCCCAACTTATCCCATAAATCCTTGGTTGTATCTTCGTCTGACACATTCACTAATATTGAATCTGAGAGACACATTCAGGTTGTGCTCTTCGCCTTCCGATCCAACTTTTTCCAGTCATCTGCAAAATTTCCTATAGGTGTGGTACCTAGATCCACTGTGATCCACTAATATATGTCCACCAATAGATCTTCCATCTTGAGCTTCCACAACTCAAAAATTTTCCCATTAAACTTCTTGATCTCTGTTTTTGAACTTCTCGTCATTTTATTTCACCTGAAAAATCAATACCACAAATCTCCCACTATAACAAGGATTATCGCAGTCCTTATCCAAACCCTTGACCACAAAGGCATCCCCCTGAAGCCAACAAAGCTCTGATACCAAATGTAGATTTAACCTTGTACAATATTTTACTGCAAACATATTTTCAATAAAATAGCAAAAAAGATACAATAGAAAATACACACATTACACATAGAGTTTTCTCCTGGAAACTCAAACTGAGAAAACCAACATATTCTATATTCATTCATAGTGATACATTGTTTACAATACAATATACATATAGGAGCCATCGACATCCAAAAACATAACCCAATGACCTGGATTATTCAACAACCCTAATTCCTTAACCGTAAATATAAAACCATCGACAAAAACCATGTGCTGAAAAATCGACAAACAATGGACACAAAAATCGAGGTGACATGAAAAACGAGGCAAAAATGTGACATGGTTCCCGAGGCAAAAAAAAATTCTCAACGCCATTGCCCCCGAACCCCCACACAGGGAAGATATCGCCCCCCTGTGTGCCCAATGCAACGTAGCAGACACTATCACTAATCGTGAAAACAATATAATACATACCCAACAACAAATACAGTGGTTACATTTCAAATTTGTCTCCTAACATTGATGGGTCATCATGGATTTTGTCCATATGTGCCTTGCGTATCATGAATATTGTCCTAGGCATGAGAACATCTTTGTTATCCAAATTTGACAATCGGTCGTCATGTGGGTCAGATCTCCTCTTCATCTCTTTGTGTTGTATCTCCCTTGCTTATCCTTTATCACTGCTAATCTATTTTTATTTCTCTTTCTTTGTATTTAGTTGTAGATTGCATTGTAAGAATAATGAGTGTGACCCTCCTCCGCTCAGTACTTGGCACCGTTTAACATACAGTAGATGAGAGTAAATTCAAATAAACTATGAAAACCAATAATTGGAACACATATAAATGAAGCATTAAATAATTTAAATATCATGTAAACTTCCTTGCATTCGATTCCTGGCTAATTTTCTCATGATGGAGACGTTGTGTTGTCGAGGGGTTGCCAACAATGTACTAGATATTCATATTGAAAAATGGAGGTGTTAGCAATAATTCTTGTCTTGGGATCGGGAGCATTCGGGTCTGCAAGTTACACGAGAAGCGCCTGAGCGTAGCATGGAGAAATCTCGTTTTTCGACTTCCAATCAAGCGAGCGGGCAAAGTAGGTCGTCAACGGCCAGGATATATGTATAGAGCAGATCAACGATCGACAGGGAATCACGGCTAGCCAAGTTGCGCCAGAATTAGCGCAATGAATAGCGCTTGTATATGACCAAAACGATCTCAGCCGTCCATCCAGAGGGGACACCTGGCCGCAAGAAGAGCCATCTCGACGCCTCGCTCATCGCAACTCCAATGCACAAAAAACGGCTCCATCATCTCCCGATATGCGAAGTAGCGAGAGCGTTCAGGACCTGGGGCCCACTGAAGCATCGGATGAGTCCGGGACTATTAGATTTGAGGGACACGTGGCACCAGAACGAGCCGTCTTGGCATATCGCTCATCGCGATTTCTATAAGTAAGGTTGGCCCTTTCATATTCACAAATTTCGAGAGCATAGAAGCTGGGGCCCGCGACACCACGGAGCGTTTTCAGCCATCCATCAAAGAGGGACACGTGGTGCACGATTGGGTTCCATCGCCTCCTCGCCCCTCGTAGCTTTGAAGAACGAGGGCCAGCCTCCTCCTTGCCGCGAAACACGAAGTGGCGAGAGCGTCGGCACATGGCACCGGATTAAGCCTCTCGGCGTTTCGCTCATCGCGATTACAAGGAGCAAGGATTTACTCCTTCCATTCACGAATGCCGAAAGAACTTTGGGAGTAAGTGCAGGGTTGTAGCCCGTGGTCACTTGGAGGCGATAGAAGGAGCTGCGCAAAAGGCCAAAGCACTGGGTTTAGCTGAAGAAGAGATCATTATGTTCTCTAAGTGCTGGTTCGACTTGATATCAATATTGGTACTTGCTTGGAAAAAATGGAGAAGAGAGGAGGTGGTTGAAGCCTCGCCTCACTCATTAATTGCGAGGTATGGAGGTCCCTGCAGAAAGTTCGCCCGCGATGGTCCTTTGCATTGGTTTTCCCACAGAAGCCATGTCTATGTCCTCGATTAGCCAGAAGAACCTGCACACGACAAGTCAACATTCAAGGGGGCTCAGCTACCCCCTGGTGCGAGCCATGCTGAATTAAAGCGGCGTATGATAGGGGAACAGAAGATAGATTTGATTGAGGAGATGCCTCTACTGGGCGAAATGGACTCAGGAGTATATGTAGGCAATTTTTCCATTTTTGTAAGGGGGGGATGGTTGAGCAGAGCTCCCGACTGTAATGTTTTAACAGCTATTCTAGTTTTCAGCTTATGTATCTATATATGAGATTTCTTGTTTTATGACAGACAGTTCTTCTTACTTCATCTTATTTTCGTCTCATGCTAAGAGAGTTCGTGATTGACTGAGTCATGTGAATTGTTGCATTTATGTTATGATAAATGATTTATCGTGGCATTATTGCATTCTCTGGTTTTCGGTGTTTAAGTGCAAGATGATCTCGTGTTTAGATGCCTTCTTCTACCATCTGTTAGAAACCTGTTGTTTATAACATATCTCTGCACTCTTCTCATACAAGTCTTCCATTTGTTCACCCTTTACTACAGCTCACTGTCTGAAGTTTACGCAAGACCTCGCTTGCTCGTGCATACCTGGCCTAGTTTCAGAGTTAGAACCGCATTGTTTTGAGCTTCCTTCCATTTGATCACCCATCTATGAACAACCGTGACATAAACTTATGGGCGTCGGGCTCTGCTCCTGTTAGCAATCCAGGAGTGACTTCTGTCGCCAACATTTCTGGCACCATTGCCGGGGACGAAGTTGAAAATTTTCCCCGAGTTTGAACGACAACGATCAACTGATTCTGAAGGTGCATCAGATATCAGAATTATGAAGATTGTTGTTGTGCACCTGGTGACTCCATTGTGACGACTCCACTGTGGCAAACTTGTCGTGTCCATTGTGGCTTTCAGAGGCAGACACACGCGGTCCAATCCTCAGATGCCTCTAGCTACACCCGGAGCTGATCAGGAGGTAGTTCGCGGGAAAGGAAAGGCCTCAGAAGGAGAAGCTGCCATCGAACCAGGTAATCCACAGTCTCCTTTTGTAGAAGCTCCATTCTCTCTGCCTCAATTTCCTGGTAGACTGTCTTCTAAAGTTTCTCGTTTCCTCAATTTCGGGAGTGTTCCTGCTGAGTTTTCCCCTCCTGGTCTGGGATTGGAGGGAGAAATCCTTGTCACTCCCCTATCCTCTGAAGCTGTACCTTGGCGTAGACCTAGGACCACAGAAGTTTTCCCCACTCCTGCACAAGGAGGAGCACCTGCTAACTTGAGCGCGTTAGCTTTCTCCTTGGACCTGCTTTTTTTTCCCACTCCACTTCGAGACTCATTTCCCGCAGCCCCTTCACAAACACCTTCTCCTCCAAGTTCTCCTCCACCTAATATTCCTATGGCTGGTGTTAACCCCCCTATGACTAGAATGGAAGCTATTATAGCCACTAGGTATGCTCCCCTTGTGTTACCTCAGCCTCTCAATACCCTCTCGGCAGATGGTTACCTCAAGCAACTACCCAAGTTCACGGGTGAGGGGGATGTAACTGCAGATGAACACCTAGAAGCCTTCTACAGTTTCACAGATGATAATGTCATCATGCACGCAGACGTATGGATGAGGATTTTTGTCCGTAGCCTCCAAGGCGAGGCTAGAAAATGGTTCAAGGCCCTGCCTCCTGGATCCATTGATTGGATCGAAGCATTAGACAATGCCTTTTTGAGACAATGGGGAGATAAAAATGATTTCATGTATTACATGATGGAGTTTGGGTCATTGAAGAGAAAGGAAGGAGAGTGTTTCTCCGACTTCTCCAAGAGATTTAATAAAATGTACAACAGAATCCCTGCTGAGATAAAGCCCTCCGAAGCCTCTGCTAAGATCACTTACTCCAGCGCTTTTGATTCGGATTTTTTCCTACTGCTGAGGGAGAGAAGAGTTGTTACGCTGGTCCTCATGCAGGATGTTGTCATGGAGGTAGAATCTAACATATTGATTGTCAACCGACTCAGGAGCGCAGGTGATAGAAACACGTCCAAGAACAGGCCAGAAGCCTCCTCATCTAGTTCCCCTCCCCTGCCCCAACAGACAGATGAGACTGCTAGAGCAATAAAATTTCTTGCAGCCAAGATGGAAAGGTGGGAGTTAGAAAGGAAGCCCATGTACAGAAATCCTTAGAACACTGATAATAGAGGTTTCAGGAGACCTAATGACAATGGACCACAGGCCTTCCCAAGGGAGCATAGGGAAAAGAACATAGAGGATCAAAGGATTCAAACCCCTCTCCAAAATAACCTGGTCATTAATGAGGAAGGAGAGGAGATAGACGAATTCGACCCTGAAATTCACAGTGTTGAGGAAGCTCCTCCTTTTCTCCATTTGACTCAGTCTGCATATGAAAAATACCTGATGAACATTCAAATCCATGAGCTAGGTAAAGGAGAAAGGGCCAGCCACACCTCTAACAGATACAATCTAAGGTCGAAAAGGAAAGAAGGAGAATTTGATAGCCCAGACCAGCCCCCCATAGCAGAAAGACCTACTAAAGCTGCAGCAGCCGCTACTAAAGATAAAAGAGCTCAGAGTGCTTTGCCAGCAGTCAAAGAACCTGTCACCGAGGTAAGGGAAGCTCCTAAACCCATTCCATCCTTTAACTTTGAACATGAAATTCAGAAAATCAGGATCCCCGTTCCCCTCTCAGAGCTAGTAAAAAAAGAAGATTTTAAAAGATCCCTCTCCAAGATGCTACAATCCGAGTCTCCCCATCCTCCCTCTGACTCAATAAACCTTCAAGATGAAAAAACAGCCATCGTCTTAGGGCCCATGGTAGAATATAGAGATGATTCATCCCCTCCCTTCTACACATCCCTGAATATACATGATAAAGTGCTACATAAATGCCTCACGGACTCAAGGGCTTCCCATAACCTTATGCCCAAAATAGTAATGGAAGAGCTGGGATTAGAAGTGACCAAGGTTTACCATGATTTATACTCTTTTGATTCAAGAAGAGTGCAGTGCCTAGGAGTCATCAAAGACCTGGCGGTTTCCCTGTTTCAACTGCCCATGAAAAGTGTGGTCATGGATATTGTGGTAGCTGACGTCCCCCCTAAATTTGGCATGTTGTTGTCTAGATCATGGATAAAAAAGATTGGAGGGACACTACAGATGGATCTCACATATGCCACCATTCCGGTCTTCGAAGGGGAACAAAGAAGGTTATACAGAGAAGCCCAGCTAGCCTATATTGTCAGTGATGAGGCAGACCCTACCAATCACCCCATATTTTCACTTGACACCGACTTGGGGTCTAGTTTGTTGCAGCTTACCAATGCCCCTGAAAGCTCTTTACAAATCAGAAAACATCCCAGCCTTGATCATCCAATTTCCCCTCAAAGCTCCTATGTGTGGAAGATGTTTTTTGACGGAGCTTCTTCTAGCGAAGGAGTTGGAGCTGGAGTGGTTTTCATATCACCTTGTCAAGAAGTCATATCCCTATCATACAAGCTGGAGTTCGAAGTCATCAATAACGTGGCAGAGTATGAAGCTCTTGTTTTGGGTATGAGGGCCGCAAAGGAAATGGGAATTGAAGAAATAACAATATTCGGAGATGCCGAGTTGATTATTCAGCAGGTGAGGAATGCTTATCGTGCCCATAATCCCCGACTCATAAATTATCAGAATGAAGTATGGGATCTTATTGATAATTTCTTCTTGGCTTTTAACATTTCTTTCATTCCGAGGGGAGAAAATACTTTGGCCGATTCTTTAGCTATCTCAGCTAGTTTGCTCAAATTTCCTCTGCCGCCTATGGTTAAAAATGATGTTGATATAAGATATAGGCCCTTGGTGCCAGACAATGTCAAGCATTGGAAGGTGTTCAAGGATGATTTAGAACTCGAGAGGTTTCTCCAATCTGTGGACGAATTTTCTGCGTTGCACATTGATCAAGATCCCGATCCAGAAGGCGACCCTCACCCTAAGAGGTTTTTAAACAAAATTGCTAATCATCGGATTATCCAGCTGCCTAGCAATCACATCCCGAGAGGACTAGTCCCTTTAGAGAGACTATTCGATGGGAACGATGTGGCAGTAAAGGGAAAGGTCTCAGATGAAGATTATGCTGATACAACCGGATGCAACATTGGCACGCAAGAAGAGCCCAAGTTTGTCAGATTATCAAGCAGCCTGAACAGTGAATAGAGGGCCGAGTACACGGAGTTACTGAAAGAGTTTGTCGATGTGTTTGCATGGACGTATGAAGACCTCAAGACCTATGACACATCTGTCATTGAGCACAAGATCCCACTAAAGGAAGAGGCTAAATCATTTAGACAGAAGCTGAGATAGATAAATCCCATGTTACTACCTGTCATGGAGAAAGAAGTGAAGAAGTTCTTAGATGCCCGAATTATTGTCCCCTTGAGATATTCCGAGTGGGTTGCCAACTTGGTCCCAGTAAGGAAGAAAAGTGGAGAAATCAGGCTTTGTGTCGATTTCAGAAACCTGAACAGAAGCTCAAAGAAAGACAATTACCCCCTACCTAAGATGGAACATATATTGTAGAGGGTAACTAGAGCATCTAGGATATCCATGATTGATGGGTTTTCAGGATATAATCAAATATCGGTCATGCCTGAAGACAGGGAGAAGACAACCTTCACCACTCCTTGGGGAACGTTCATGTATGCCAAAATGCCATTTGGGTTGATGAATGCAGTAGCAACATTTCAGCGGGCTATGGACATAGCGTTCATCGAGAAGAAGGACCAGCTTGTGGTAATCTATCTGGATGATATCACAGTTTTCTCCAGGACAGACAAGGAGCATTGATGTCATTTGAAGAGAGTCTTTTTGAAGTGTCGAAGGTTTGGCCTGTCCCTGAACCCCAAGAAATATTTGTTTGCTATGAAGGAGGGGAAGTTATTAGGCCATATAGTGTCAGCAGAGGGAGTGAGGATTGATCCTAGCAGGGTAGAAGCAATTCAGACCCTTTCACTTCCCAGGTCTAAGAAAGAAGTCCAGGCATTTCTGGGAAAAATTAACTTCCTGAGGAGATTCATCTCAAATTTTGCCAAGCTAGTAAAACACATCACGGCCATGCTCAGGAAGGGAAGCGAAGTGAAATGGACCGCTGAGCCCAGGGCCTCTTTTGACCAAATAAAAAAGGCATTGACTGAGGTGCCTGTGCTAAGCAGTCCTGATTATTGCAAGGATTTCCTGATTTTTTCTTTTGTTTCCTGTGATACAGTGGCGGCGGTCTTACTGCAGAGAAATGAAGAAGGGTGTGAGCAGCCCATCGCCTTCTTCAGTAGGGCGTTAAGAGACGCAGAGAGAAGGTATGAAATCGTGGAGAAACAGGCTTATGCATTAGTGAAATCTCTTAAAGATTTCAGAGTCTACGTCTTGCATTCAAAAGTGACATCATACGTTCCTTCAGCTTCCGTGAAGGACATCCTTGTACAGCCCAACATAGATGGGAAAAGAGGCCGATGGATCGTTAAATTGATGGAATTTGATTTAGAGATAAAGCCCACCAAGTTGGTTAAGGGGCAAGGTTTAGCCAAGCTACTGGCTGAATCCAACTGCGAAGCCTTGGGAGTTAGTTTCATCAATACTCGCCCAAGATCTCAGCAAGCTGAGCCGCCCAGTCAAGGCTCTCAAGATAGTTTATCGCTGGCAGAATGTTCTTGGTATCGTGACATTCTATATTTCCTATGGAAGTTGAAGGCGCTGGATGGAATGGGAAAAATCAAAGCAAGGGCCCTAAAGCTCAAGGCGGTCAGGTATTGCCTCATTGACCAAATCTTGTACTGGAGAGACCCTCTAGGGGTGTTTCTAAGATGCCTAGACCCACAGGAGGCCCAGAAGGTTATGTTTGATTTTCATAGCGGCCTTTGTGGAGGTCATCATTTCTGGAAAACCACAGCTCATAAGATCCTCAGGGCTGGATATTACTGGCCTACTTTATTCGTCGATGTTTGCAGGGAGGTCAGAGCTTGCACCAAATGTCAAAAGTTCTCGGGAAGGCAACAGCTCAAGTCGCTGCCATTAAAGCCCATAGTAGCTTCAACACCTTTTTAGCAGTGGGGGTTGGACTTCATCAGAGAAATTCATCCTCCCTCAAGTGGTCAGCACAGATGGATCCTGACTGCAACAGATTATTTCACCAAGTGGATAGAAGTTGTCCCCACCAGAAGCGCATCACACAAAGTAGTTATCAGCTTCCTGGAGGATATCATAGCCCGATTTGGTTGTCCTAGCAGAATCATCACCGATAATGCTGCTTCTTTCAAATCTGAACCTTTAATTAAGTTCTGTGAGCAGTTCCAGATCTCTCTAGTTCACTCCACCCCCTACTATCCCCAGTGCAATGGTTTAGCGGAATCCTCTAACAAAAGCCTGATAAAGATCATCAAAAGACTGTTAGAGGATAACAAAAGAGCCTGGGATTCAAAGTTGAAGTTTTCTCTATGGGTCAATCATGTCACAACAAAGAAGTCTCTGGGCACTTCATCGTTTCATCTAGTCTATGGAGCAGAGGTGGTTCTCCCTACTCAGCTTGCCTTACCGGTGGTGAAGTTCTTTCAGGAATACGAGGGAGAGCCAGATCATATGATCAGAAGGATTCATCAGATTGTGGGAGTGCAGCAGATCAGAGAACAAGTGAGGGACGCAGCTTACAGTCATCAGCAGAAGATCAAGCAGGCTTTCGACATAAAGGTCAAGAAAAGGGAGTTCGAGATCGAGGACTTGGTATTTAAGTGGGACGCACCCAGACAGGATAAAGGCAAGCACAGCAAGTTCGACACCCTCTGGATCGGCCCCTTTAAAATCTCCGAGATTTTCACCAACAACACATATGGGTTGCAGGATCTGGAGGGTGAAGAGGTTTTCAATAGCCAAATGAATGGGCATTTTCTGAAAAAGTGTTTTGTTTGAGCCTTAAACGACTCCTTTGTTTGTAAATATTTTCCTGTTTTCTTGTTTTATTTCCTTTTTCATGTTTTCCGACTTAATAAGTGACTCCATAGCCCAATAGCAAGGCACTGAAGCTGCGAAAGGAATTCTTAGAGCATCGCAACGACGACTCTATCCCCCATGGAGCCTAATGTTAGCGATAATTCTTGTCTTGGGATCGGGAGCATTCGGGTCTGCAAGTTACACGAGAAGCGCCCGAGCGTAGCATGGAGAAATCTCGTTTTTCGACTTCCAATCAAGCGAGCGAGCAAAGTAGGTCGTCAACGGCCAGGATCTATGTATAGAGCAAATCAACGATCGGCGGGGAATCACGGCTAGCCGAGTTGCGCCAGAATTAGCGTAATGAATAGCGCTTGTATATGACCAAAAAGATCTCAGCCGTCCATCTAGAGGGGACACCTGGCCACAAGAAGAGCCATCTCGGCACCTCGCTCATCGCAACTCCAACGCGCAAAAAACAGCTCCATCATCTCTCGATATGCGAAGTAGCGAGAGCGTTCAGGACCTGGGGCCCACTAAAGCGTCGGATGAGTCCGGGACCGTTAGATTTGAGGGACACGTGGCACCAGAACGAGTCGTCTCGGCATATCGCTCATCGCAATTTCTATAAGTAAGGTTGGCCCTTTCATATTCACGAATGCCGAGAGCATAGAAGCTGGGGCCCATGACGCCACAGAGTGTTTTCAGCCGTCCATCAAAGAGAGACACGTGGTGCGCGATTGGGTTCCATCGCCTCCTCGCCCCTCACATCTTTGAAGAACGAGGGCCAGCCTCCTCCTTGCCGCGAAATGCGAAGTGGCAAGAGCGTCCATGATCTGGGACCCACAACGCTGTCGAGAGAATTCATAACCGTTTGATCCAAAGGGGCACGTGGCGTCGGATTAAGCCTCTCGGTGTTTCGCTCATCGTGATTATAAGGAGCAAGGATTTACTCCTTCCATTCGCGAACGCCGAAAGCACTTTGGGAGTAAGCGCAGGTTCGTAGCCCGTGGTCACTTGGAGGCGATAGAAGGAGCTGCGCAAAAGGCCAAAGCGTTGGGTTTAGCTGAAGAAGAGATCATTATGTTCTCTAAGTGTTGGTTCGACTTGATCTCAATCTTGGTACTTGCTTGGAAAAAACGGAGAAGAGAGGAGGTGGTTGAAGCCTTGCCTCACTCATTAATTGTGAGGTATGGAGGTCCCGACAGAAAGTCCATCCGCGATGGTCCTTTGCATTGGTTTTCCCACAGAAGCCATGTCTATGTCCTCGATTAGCCAGAAGAACCTGCACACGACAAGTCAACATTCAAGGGGGCTCAACTACCCCCTGGCGTGAGCCATGCTGAATTAAAGCGGCGTATGACAGGGGAACAGAAGACAGATTTGATTGAGGAGACGCCTCTACTGGGTGAAATGGACTCAAGAGTATATGTAGGCAGTTTTTCCATTTTTGTAAGGGGGGGATGGTTGAGCAGAGCTCTCGACTGTAATGTTTTAACAACTATTCTATTTTTCAGCTTATGTATCTGTATATGAGATTTCTTGTTTTATGACAGACAGTTCTTCTTACTTCATCTTATTTTCGTCTCATGCTAAGAGAGTTCATGATTGACTGATTCATGTGAATTGTTGCATTTCTGTTATGATAAATGATTTATCGTGGCATTATTGTATTCTCTGGTTTTCGGTGTTTAAGTGCAAGATGATCTCGTGTTTAGATGCCTTCTTCTACCATCTGTTAGAAACTTGTTGTTTATAACAGATATCTGCACTCTTCTCATACAATTCTTTCGTCTGTTCACCCTTTACTACAACTCACTGTCTGAAGTTTACACAAGACCTCGCTTTCTCGTGCATACCTAGCCTAGTTTCAGAGTTAGAACCGCATTGTTTTGAGCTTCCTTCCATTCGATCACCCATCTATGAACAACCGTGACATAAAACTAATGGGTGTCGGGCTCTGCTCCTGTTAGCAATCCAGGAGTGACTTCCATCGCCAATAAGAGGGAATAAGTTAGGAATTTCTTAAAACCCATAACTAGGAATTTGTATATCTTGAAAATACCTTTCCAACGGTATAAATAACGTGCAAAATGGAAACTTGAGTCAAACGTTATGGTCATTTTCCAAAAGACATTTTTTTGTGTTTCAGAGGATTTAATACTAACTTCTTCGACTTGCCATCAGAGAAGTTGATACTAACTCTTTGATGTGTGTCAGAGGGGTTTGAATGAAGCACATCGGAGGAGTTTGAATGGACTCCTCCGATGTGCATTGAAGGAGTTTGAACGAACTCCTTAGATGCACATCAAAGGAGTTTGAATGAACTCCTTTGATTTGCATTGGAGGCCAAGTAATGAACCTTGTTGGGTGAAAGATAGAGGTTGAGTTATGAAATTATTCGAATGATTGTGTTGGCGTACTCTCATCTAATCTCTCTAGGCAAGCGGTTGTTGCAAATTCGAAGCCTAAACCTCATCTTTGTATCGTCATCATGCATGGATTGGAGAATCATTGAACTTGAATTGCCGTGCATTGAACTTGGTTTCTTGTGGTGATGCTTGGTTCGTTTTGGTTCTGTATGAGTGAAGAAAATATTTTTATTTAAAAAAATAGTTTAGATTAATTTTTTTTCAAAGGGGAAACTTTTAAAATAATCAAATTAAATATTATTTTTATAAAATAGGGGATTACCCACCTTTCCACTTTATGTTTAAAATATTCTTAAATAATAAGTAAGAAAGGGGAAGGGGGTGGCACATCACACCCCTTTTCCCTCCCACTTCATTAAAGTCATCATATTAAACCAATCAATTAAATGGGGAGAGGGTGTTATGGCTGAGGCTCGGATACCATTTGTAAAACTGCTCCACAAGAACAACTTTGTCAGAAGCCTCCTCTGTAAGAGTATGAAGCTTGACCACTTGCACTCTGTCTCATGCACTATCTCCTCTCACCATCTGGTCTTCTAGTCTCTGCTACTCTCGACAAGACCAATATCGTCGGGTTAACCGCTTTATTCTGTCCGAACTATGAACCCCACCACCCGAAGTCCATCAAGCTTTTGCAGTTTTATGTGAACCCTACATGTCCTACATGTCGACCACTCAATCTTTCTTTAAGGATTCGGCGGATATATTCACGCAGGAATCTCCGACCAAATCATTAACTTTATTTCTTATCAACCGAAAGCAGATAGAACAGTATATCTGTCAGGGTTGTCATACAAGATTCCCTGACCAGATTACTATTAACAGGACATAAAGTAGAGCATCTTTGGAAATGTGGGTCAAACCTCACCAAAATTCGGAGAAGTTCTCCGAGTTTCCAAGATTCTCTTTATTTGAAATGACAACACTATGTACAAAGTGGAGTTTAATGACTACAACCCACAGAACCCGAATGGCACCATTGTCGGCCATTTAGACATGAATTTTCATGACTTACATAGTGGAGTTTGATATGTAAACCCACAGAAACCAATTGATTTAATGTTAATCATTTTCAATAAAGTCAGAAAACCTTTCAGGATAATGCAGAGTATCCCAATTTTTTGTATAGATTTTCCGGGCGATGAAAGGTAGTCCATTTATCATTTGAAGAATAGTTCTTGATTTGATTTCCCATTGGAAATGATTAAGGATAAAGAGCCGTAAGATTTCTCCATCATTTGGCCCTTGAAAGAAAAGATCTCGGACAACGGAGAGAGAGGTGAATGATCTTAAAATATAGGGATCTATTGCCCCTTTGTTTATGCCAAAATCTTTCCACCAATCTGCAATCCAAATTGGAGGCCTTCCTGCAGTTGAAGTATTAACACTCCCAAATTTAACCAAAATGAGGAAGTCTTCTTGTTGAACAAAGTCCCACCATAATTTTCTGTATTCATGATAATTAAGACTTGTTTCTGGGAAGATAATATCAGGATTTCTTTCAGGCCAATGGGATAATAACTGGGGCCTATTTAGGCAGAAGTACTACTGATTATTATCTTGGTTATCCCTTATGTCCCAGATTAGAGTTATATCATGGAACAGATCAGTTAGAGTGTGTTGTGCTTGGGCTGCTCTTTCATTTATTTGAGTGACCATGGGAGCCAAAACATTTGATATTCTTCTTCCTCTTACCTCAGGGACTAAATTTGAATATGGGACCTGAGTTGTTTGGGATAAAATCTTAGTACTTCTTAATTCCCATCAAGGTACCCAATCTGCTGCATATGATTCCCAACTTAAGGAGTCAGGAATATCCACTATTCTTTCTGTACCATTTCTTAGCTATACAGAGATTAATAAACAAAGATTTTGTAAATGTTCTCTACTCAAAAAATCTGGAATAGAGTTGCTTGATCCTTTGATATGCTCTATCGAGAAATCAAAATTTTTGAAGAGAGCCTGCCATCTGGAAAACTTAGAATCTCCAGGGTTTTTCAGATCTTTGTTAAGTACTTTGTTCATTGCTGCAGCATCAGTCCTTAAAAGAAATTTTTTATAGATCAAATAAATTTCAAATTTGTGTATGGCATTTAAAGCAGCTTTAATTTCTTTGTCTAAAGCAGAATAATTTTTTTCTGCTGCTTGCCATAAACCAGAGGCAAATTGAATGACCTCTTCTTTCCCTTTATCCCTGACTTGCTTTAATACTGCTCCCCAGCCAATATTGTTGGCATCTGTTTCTACTATCTTAGGGAGTTCATCATCAGAGATATGTAAGATTGGAAGATTCTTGGTTTTTTCCTTAATATTTCTCACAGATTGAGTATGGGCTTCTGTCCAGGGACTTGGCTCTTTCTTTAGCCTATCATTTAAAATTTTTATGTCCTGTGCACATTTTTTGTAAAAATGGCTTATATAATTTAGGCTTCCCAAAAATCTTTGAAGCTGTGTTTTATCAAGAATCTTATCAGGAAACTTATCTACAAATTCCACAGCATGAGTCTGCAGAGTAATTTGGCCATTATCAATAGTATGACCAAGAAACTTTATTTGAGTCTGAAAAAGCTCAATCTTTTTCTTTGATAGGACTAGGCCAGCTTGCTTGATTACCTGCAGAAGCTTTTTCAGATGTTTAAAGTGTTGATCTATGGATGAAGAGAAAACAAGAATGTCATCAATATAGAAAATAAGCCAATCAAAGTATGGCTTAAGAGTATCATCCATAACTCTTTGAAATTTTGCAGGCACATTCTTTAATCCAAATGGAATCACATTCCATTCATAATGCCCGACAGGGACATTGAAGGCAGATTTAAATTTATCTTTTTCATTAATGGCCACCTGCCAAAATCCTGATTTTAAGTCAAACTTTGAAAAGATTTTTTCCCCTACAATTCTAGTAACCAGACTGCTTTTGTTTGGAATTGGATAAGTATCATCAGCTAATACTTTATTTAAGGGCTTATAATTTACCACTAGTCTGGGAACTCCTTTGATTTGTTCTGAATGTTTGTTTACATAGAACCCATAACAGTTCCAAGGACTAGTAGATTTTCTAATAAGCTCCTTGTTAATTAAGCCCTCAATTTCTTCTGCACATAGCTTCTGATATTCAGCATTCATTGGTATAGCTCTACTCCTGCAAGGTTTCCCTTGGTAATCTTCTCTATAGGGAAGGGAAACTTCATGTTTCTTTTTCTTCCAAAAAGCAGTAGGATTTTTTGAGCAGACTAATTCAATGAATTCTTGTCTTAATAAGAGAATTTTCTCTTGAATGTCTTCCCTTTTCAGTTGCTCTCTGATTCTGATGCATGTCTGAAACTGCTTTAGTTCTTTTATTTTTTCATTCTTTCTTAGGCTTAGCTGGACAGAATCTGAGATTCTTGGGGTAGATACAAAAGGTAGTTTGATTGTGACTCTACCTTGCGGGGAAGGAATTGTGAAAAAATATCCTGCCTTTTCTGGGGTCACCATAGTGGAACCATCAGGTGATACTGCTACAAGGAATGGAGTTCCAAGGATACAAGAAATAGGGATATCTGCTAAGAGAAATTTCAGTTTTAAGCAGTAATCCTGGAAACAAAGAATTGCTTCTGGAATCTGGAATGAAATATCATTTGGGATGTTTCCCAGTCCCACAACCATAGCTTGAGTTTTTTCCCATAAAGATACAGGGATAACATGCTTATTTAGAATGTTCAAGTCTAATCCAGTATCTATCAATGTCTTTAATCTGAAATGTAGATCTTGAATTTTTAATTCAATCAAGACATGAAATTTCTGATGTTTGATTTGCAGACTTTCTTCCCCTGTCTTTTTCTGTTTTGACTTGCCTGCAATGGATTTCTTGATCTTATTGATCTCTCTTCCTAAATCAGATACAGAAAGAGCTTGTACTGGACAGCAAATAGGGATAGACTTCTGAGGAACTAATACCCATGAATGGACTGGTTGATAATCTTTATATGAATGATACCATTCATAAAAAGATATAAAAACATATTCTTTGTCCATAAAATGTTTCCAATTTTGGGCTAGTCTAACCTTTTCTTCATTTGAAGTTTTCTTGGCAAATTCTTTTGCTTGTGGATGAGAAAATAAATCCCAATTTAGCATATCTTTCATCCATTCTGGTTTGACTGTTTCTTTGCTGCATCCTTTAAAAAGAGACAGAAATTTTCTAATTTCTGGAGCAGATGGTCTTCTTGTGTCATCAGGGACATAGGCTTCTTTCCTCTGATTTATTTCTGTACAATGGTTATCTTGGATAACCAAAACATGAGAGTCATGCAGAAAAGGAATATTAGAACATTGAGGATGGGGACATTGGTCTTAGGCAGTAGAGATTGGTGGAGGTAAAATTTTCCTTGGATTATGATTTGTATGCTCAAATTGTACCCTTTCATTTTCTTCGAAAGCAGAAAGAGTGGACAAAGTGATAAGTTCTCCACAGTCAAAGCATTTTACTGCAAAAGGAACTTTTCCGACTTGATTTGCTAAAGAATGTAATGAGGGATGTAAACAAAAGGAATTTGAAGAAGTATTGTTTTTACAAAAAGGAGAAGGATTTCTCTGGGAAAAAGATATTACTGTAGAGTCATTTGTTTCTTTTATTTGGGCAGAGGTAATAGCTCTTGGAATTGGTGCCCTTGGGGTGGAAATAACCCAATTTGTAGGGAAGGATAAGTTTTCCCATTTTATCACACAATGCTCCATCTTTTGATTTAAGGAGTCTGTAATAACTAGAGTGCTTGACTGAGATTCTTTACTAGGAGTATGTAGCACTGCATGGAAAAGGGTATTGGTGTGCCTGAAGCATCCCCTAGTCTGGATAGAAATATTTGTTCTTGTGGGGCACATATCAAATCCAGTTGTTCTGATCTGTAATTTTAGGATGTTTTCAATATTTTCATCAAAGGTATATACAGAGAAGTTCAGATAACAGTCAAAATACACTGGCCCATTAGACAGTGGGGAAACTATCCCACCTATCAAGGAATCAGTAAACTTGTTGTGTGGACTGGGGTTATGGGTCACGACCCCTCCATAGTGATGTTTCCATACCCCGAATAGAAACCCAAGAAAACCTCAAAATTTATGCTTATGACCACAAGCGTTGTAGTTAGTCTTAAGTCTTCCGACTACATTGTTGAAATTCATGTTAAGTCTTCCGAATACATCGTTGGAGTTATTGGTAACCTCTTCGAACACATCGCTACACTTATTAGCAACCACTTTGAGCATATCGCTGGAGTTGGTGGTAAGTTTGTTGAACAATCGCCTAAAGTTTAAGGTAATTACGCCGATGATAAGTGTTATAGCCCATGGCTTAAGAGATGTTTTGTTTTCTAAATGGGATGACCGTGTTTTAAGAAGAAAAGGGGGAAATGTGGAGGGGAAATTGAGCCATTGGCCCTCCCCTCCACGTCACACATCCTATGTTCAACAACAATACATTGTTACTTTGTCTTTTATTTAAAACACTTATTTTAATTATTTGTTTTTTATTTAAAATCTTTATTTAATTATTGTGTTTTTTATAAGGTTTTAAATTTAAATAATATAAATTTAAATTAAATAAACATTATTTAAATTTAACAATGTAAGTTGCATAACACAAACCTTGCAATCAAAGAATTTTTGCGTGGAGGCGTAACTAGAAAGATGCATACTTGTGTTGATGTCATTAAGAGTTTTAAAGACCAATAACTTACTCGTACAATGTCAAATTGGAGTGTCATCTTTTGCGTTGGGGAGAACATGGAGAGGTGCTTCCAGAGAGTATTTTATCCCTATCATTCAAATGGTATATCCATGTCACAGTTGTTGAGGCTGACTAGGATAGACGTCTTTGGTGATCGTTTTGTAACTTTCGGGCCTCAGAATTTGATTATGTCATTTGCATTGAAATCAAAATGGTGAAAGTAATACAATTATCTTTTTTCGGAGATGAAAAATTCACTTTGGCAGATGTCGAAAAATTATGCTCAAAGGTGTTTTTTAATGAAAGTCCATGTCTCACGTTCGGTAATTCTTTAACCAAATTAAATTATGTCAGTTCATGTGATATCTATGATATATAGGCTCTTAGATCGTCATTTACATTGTAGTGATGCATCAATAGAATGAAGTTATAAATCTGCCAAAACAACCAATTGACGTTCAGAGTGCTTATTATTGTGCAGGAGCTCGGAGGACCAAATTTATTCTGTGTGTTTCAAAGTGAGCACAAGATCAAAATGTATTTTGGTCAACACAATTGATGTTAGGTGATGCTTCCACAATGACTATTTACTCATAACATCAAGAAAGGCAAACTAAACAAGTTGATGTGGTACGTGAATGCACGTTGTTGGCAATACAGACCAGTTTGATTATCACTACAATATGGAGCGGGTCAGGAACAGTAAGCAATCAATGGACAACGATCTAAATAAGCATGAAGAGTTTAGTCATTGGAAAATGTTTGGGAGACTGATTGGTGGACGCAGTAAGAAGGGTCTAAGCTGGAAGAGGATGATATATGATTCAATGTGAAGGTGAGCCATGTTGAGCTAGTCAGTGTTGGTGAGAGGGAGAATATCATCTTCGATGCACTTGGCGATGATGAGGGGTCAACATCCTTCAACTGACGTATCGAGGACATGAGAGGAAAACTTATCAATAGGCAACGCATCGGGGACGAAGAGATGAACTTTGTCGATATGTAGTGCAATGAATTGAAAGAGAGGGATGCTTATGAAATGAAATGAAATGACGTGAGTAGAAGGGATTCAAATAGTGAGAGGCATGTGCATGTGACTATGGTGATTGTGCTAACATTACTAATCAATGTTTATCACGTGTAGTGAGTTTTAGCGGAGCGCATCAACACATAAGGAAGTTTTTAAGGAGGAGGCCTATGTATAGGCAAGGAAATCAATGGCATGTTAATGAGATTGTGGAAGAAGGATTTTTTCACTGGTATGCTATGTATCGGTGAAAGGAGAGGGAACTCATTGAAGTGTGAATTGACAGGTCGAAGAGATCTGAGGAGGAATCGGAAAGGATAAGGTGGGGTAGGGTGAGAAGAAATCAGGATCAGTTGTTTGGATGATAGAAAGAGGGAGAGGGTCCTAGTAGGAAGAATTGAAGGGGGGCCTAATTTCTTGTCTTGGAGAGACGTTAAGATAAGAAAATTTGGAGGTTTTTGTGCACGTACAATAAATGGTGATACACTAGGCAAAGCCAAAATCTATGCTAGTCTTTCTTAACTGATAAGCAGAAAATGTAGAAGGTCATATAATTACTTTTAAGATGAAAAAATTATGGAAATAATGTTCAACATTTACCTAAAGGATTTCATCATAGTGATCTCACTAGTGATGTTATCTGAGCTAGTAGGGCTCATCTGTTGTAGATGGAGGATGAATGATGATGAGATTTATTTCCTTAAACTGCAT
Organism: Picea engelmannii; assembly: GCA_009831015.1. Taxonomy (NCBI): domain Eukaryota; kingdom Viridiplantae; phylum Streptophyta; class Pinopsida; order Pinales; family Pinaceae; genus Picea; species Picea engelmannii. The sequence continues at coordinate 11,249 of WSFP011295962.1, read as the reverse complement.
CAACGATCCAGGATGGTATAGGTTTGGAATAAACATATTTTTCACCACATACATATATAGATATCTCGCAGGTGTTTCTCTATTGTCCGTGAGTGTCCATAGCCCTGATGGAGTCACTATGAAATAACATACCTTTATCCGCTACCAACGAGTGTGCATAGCCCCGACAAAGATATCTGGATGTCCCATAGTCTCATCAAAATTTCCTTTCCATTCCTTCCTTATTTATTTAGTGCATTATTAGCCTTCGACAGATGGGGAAAGACATGGACTTTTATCCTGATGGGGGATGATTGTCAGCTATTGAAATTTATTTGGATGTTTGCTACACCTGGCTACGTAAAGATATCCCCTTTTTCTTCATCCTTTAGACTTTTATACTTCACCCTTCATGCGAGAAGATGCTTAGTTTATGGATGGTTCGTCCATTATGTAGGATCTACTCACTGACCAATATGAAAGGATGATCATTGATTAACCACTATGCTCTGTCATGGTTTAACTATTGTCACAACATCCTCAAATAGTTCTGATTCATGTTCAAACAAAGACCCCTTAATTCTGCTCATGATCTAGGAAAAAGATGCAACTTGATTCATGTTTGCTAGTGTGAAAAAGTTGCATATGAGAGGAAAAACAAAGGTGAGAGATATGTGTGTCATTCGAATATAATCATAGATCATAAGACAAACAAAATTTAATAGATGAAATTCTTTTGAGGGAAAACATGATGATGAAATAATGGGAGGAAAAGTGGTGAATTAGGAGAGATGACGTATTTAAGATTAGAGATGGATTCGGTCCAGTTTCTTGCTACAATTGAAAAATTAAGCCTTTTAGATGAATGAATATAAAAAATGTGTAATTAAGAAATGAAATTGACAAGTAAAGAGATCATAGGTTGAGTGTTTCTAGTAGTTTCAAGGATATCCATGCATTCCAGCCAACTAGAAATGTCCAGCTTCTTGAAACAACTAATCCATGTGAAATCTTTTACATGTGTAATAATTCATTCAGATGGGTTTCAGTGCTAGCACTGGCTGAGAAATACACCCCTCATCATGATTTTGCATCCTTCTCTTTTGAAATCTTATGCTTCAGATAGGGACTTTTATGCACTTCTATTAGTCATCCATGACATGCTTTGTTTTGGTTGTGACTTTCTATGTTCCCCAACTCAAGAGATTATCCTGCTACCAACATGCTCATATCTTCATCAGTTCAAATAAAAAATGGCATGCCAATTGCATGTTTTTACTCAAAAATAGATCCATGAATCAGATTCCTAGGCTTAATGTCTTATGGTCATTTCATTTGTCTTCTTTGAGTCATATATTTTCTTCAAGGAAGAAAAAAACCTCGACAAGAGGAGTATGCAAGCAAGCAATAAACATATATCATCAATAGAAACCAATGATCAATGATGTGAATTGTTTTATTAGCCAATTTTGAACATCATTATCTAACCCATTAGAAAATTCAATTTAGTGCAATGTCAGATAAGATAATTCCTTCCTGAAAACATCTTTGTAGAATTCAAAACCATGCCTAAAGTTTTTTATCCAGTCTTATAGGACACCAAATTAGAGATAATTATTTTTGAAAACAAATGGGACCATACCTGTGTGGGTGTTTAAAATCAAACCATCAGTCTTACCAGTTTTTTATTCTATGATTTTTTAATCATGGTGCCTTTCTTGGATGAAAATAAAGAGCAAGACTGTATATAGTCTGTTGAATGATCAAGACACTTTCAAACTTCAAAATAAACCTTAAAACCCGTGACACATGGACAATTGGTATGTTTCCTTTTTCAAGGACCTTAACTGCATTCCCCTGAGCTGTAAAGTATTTTTCAACATATGTTCTTCTTTCATCATCTTAGGGTAATAAAATATTCAATTGTGCATGTTAGAGTAGATGTTACTGAAGTAAAACATGAATCTTATAGTAGAATTTTGCACAGGGTTTCCTCATAAAAATGGACAAGAACCAAGGAAGAACCAAACTTTCAATGAAGAAAAATGAAAATCATTGCACTGAAAGAAGAAAGCTTTTATGAAAAGAAAATTAAACTGAAGTGATTACCATGAACGTAAAATTAAGATAATGATAGTTGGCGGTGTTTATTGAAGCAACCAAAACAAATCTAAACCTATGATATTCAGATGAAAATAAAAACAAATATATAATCTATGCAGGAAGAAATGAAGTAAGAATACTATGTTAATCCTATTCCTAACTTAACCTACACTCGTTGAAAGGAAGATAGGTGTAAGAATAGTGCCAATGAAGCCAACCAAGCAAATCCAAACCTAAAATCACATGTTCATTAAAGGCCAATTGCAAAGAATGAAGTAATGGGAAATGAAAGAATGGAAGAATTGATTCAAACAAGTCTCCACTCAACAAGTTAAATTTAGCAGTGTTATGATTCACAGTACATGCATATATGTAATACCCCTCCAACCATGACTCAATTACATCATAGAAACTACAATGATCATCATATGATTTTTGGGAGAAATTAGAAAGTAAATGACGTACTTGGTAAGACTCACAAATGAAATCTATGTGCAATGTATCTTGTGCGAGAGGTTTGGAGTGGGTAACAACATTCATTCCAGAAATTGACATAATCATCAGTTGGAATTGAAGTGTCTCATCATCGATGAAAATTTATCTGTGTCCACATTTCACATACTCTGCATGTTGAGGGAAGAGATGATAGTTGATTGTTGGAGGGGAACACTGAGCGAAAGATAAATCCAAAGCCTCTCCTATGAAATCAACGAAATCATGTGAAAAGTGTTGGAGTATTGGGATAGAATCCATGGGTAAGTGATGTATCTACTCCTGGGGAGTAACATGTAATTCTAGAGAAGATTGAGATGACGAAGGTTCTCAAACCAATTCAATGTTTCTTGTATTTTGCGTGGTGATGATTTGTTCATAAGGATCAACAATCTCATGGTGCTCTACATAATTTAGATTTATAGTGATTAGCATATGTTCATCAAGGTCATGAATCTCAGATTGCATAGGATCAATGAGTGATAGGTCGATGCTTTCATTCAATTCCAAGACATGAAAGTAATCATCAAAAATCAGGACATCAAAATCAGATTGTGATTCACCATGTTCCAAAAATTCGAATTGCAAAGGACTTTCAAAGGGATGCATTCTTGATGAAGTATTGTTCAGGATGAATGTTTGATCGATCAAGGTTGGAAACTCTTCTTGATCTATCATATCATTCAATATTTCATCACTAAAGGAGTAATGTGAAGAGTGTATTGTATGATAGGCATATGGTTGCTCATGTGGATGATTATCATCGAAGAAATTTGTATACAATGCATGAAGATATTCATATTTTGAAGATGACGAGATTTCTTCAATGAGGGATTCATCATAGACCAATACAAATTCATGATTTCCTAAATAGGATATGATACATGGTTCACACTCTAAGGATAAGGGGTCTAATATTTCCCATAAGGGTTCCCCTACAACTATACTACAGTGCAGGTCAGATATCATGTACACCCTATATTTTGTGACCAGATATGATTCTTGTGAATGAAATATAGTTTGATCATTCAGATCGCACTCTTCATAAATATATACAAGATATGAAAGTCAATCGAATATTTCTTGGCATGAGGGTTTGTCACTTTTAGGAAATTTGTAATAAATTTGCATGACTCTTTGAAAGAAGTCATTCTCAAATTCGTTATTGAGCCTAAGAATTTCTACCAATACATTCAAGAGTTCATCATAAACATAATATTCATGAGCAGTGAGAAATATATCCATGAGTTATTTCCAACTATGAATTGATTTCGCTGGAAAGGTCCTAAAAAAGGATTTAATTCATCCTTTGAATGTGAGAACGAATAGTCAAAATTCTTCATTGTCCTGAACAATATTAAGGTTTCTTCGAGCAATTTCAAATCGTTTCATATGCGTAAAAGCAGAGACATTCCCTTCACCATCAAGTTTTGGGTTTGACAAGAGATTGATTGTCTTGAGTGAAATGGACTTGGTGGGTCTCAAAAGACTCAAAGGTTCATCCCATACATATGTGTGGAGATGAGACATGGGTTGGTTAAGGGTTAAATTAAATGAATCCAAGTGTGAAGGCTTGACATTTATCCCTCCTTCTAGCACCAGTTCTACTGACAGGTCTAAATTCACCCAACAACAGTAATGGGTTATCCCTAGTAAGAAGTCTCAATTAGACCTCTGACCGTTTGGAATAGGGAACCCATCCATAATGAGAAGTCGGCCCAGACATCCAAGGAGAAGAAATATAATTACAGGACGCCAGAGCTCATTTGACAGATACAGCTCACGACTACAAAAATTTAGTAAGTGCACAAGTATGGAGAGTAGCTGTAGCTGCAGCTACCGTAGCTTGTATTTTTGGTTTAGGCTTGGACTTTCTCTTGGTTATGGTTTGGAATTTATACCTTGTGTGCTAGCTCTGGAGAGAGGTATGCTACATTGATTGGCTATTAGGCCTAGGGGTTTCTTCCGAAATTATTATCTGTCAAGGTTAAGGTGGTTGGGGGTGGCTTCAGCCTATAGTTGGGTGACAATATTGTTATATTGACTATGGTGAAATGAGCACACATGTTATTTTTCTAATAGTTTATGGGCCCACACTATCTTCGGACAGTCTAACCACTAGAATATATATTGGGAGGATTTGCTCAGTTACAGTTGCAGTTGCAGTCAAAGTTTTTGTTGCATCAATGAAACCCTAACGCTCTTGTTGAGGCACCTTAAGTGAAGAGATTGACCTAATTTTTGGATAGCCTAGTGCGCCCTAACCTAGCACACCTCCTGGTACTCTCAGATTGGGAGGATTTGCTTAGTTACAGTTGCAGTTGCAATTGCAGTCAAAGTTTTTGTTGCAACAATGAAACCCTAACGCTCTTGTTGAGGCACCTTATGTGAAGACAATGACCTAATTTTTGGATAGCCTAGTGAACCCTAACCTAGTGCACCTCCTGGTACTCTCAGCAAGCTAAGACGTCAAGTTTGAGTTTTTGGTCAAAGTAAAAGGTTGACGAAATCAAAGCAATCATGAATTACTCTATAAAGTTAGAAAACAAGTAAGAAGGGGCTTCTAACTTCAGAGCATGGAAGAAAAGGATCAACCTCATCCTTGCCAAGAATAAAGTGTTGGATATCGTGGAACCACAGTTTGAAGAAGGAAAAGAGAAGGAACCTCAGAATGTTGCAGTTATGGAGACATTCAAGGACAATGACATCAATTCCATGAGGATCATAGTGTACTCTATAAAATACCACTTGATACCCTACATCTCTCATCTTGACTCATCTAAGAAGACACACGAAGCCATAACTAACCTCTTCTTAGTCAGAAACATTAGACAAGTAATGAGTCTGAAGAATGAGCTCCATGACATGAAAATGAATGATGATGACAACATAACATCATACTTTTTAAGAATCTCTCAGTTAAGATATCAACTACAAGCTATTGAAGAAATCATTTCAGAAAAGGAACTGGTAAATATAGTACTCAATGGCCTTCCCAAGACGTGGGATGCATTTTCCAAAAGCATGAACACAAGAAAGGAGTATCCCACATTTGAATAACTTTGGACATCTTTTTCACAAGAAGAATCAAGGATTAACGCAAAATATAAATCCCAAAATAAATACGAAGATCAATCCTTCACAGCAAAGTTCAAGAATTTAAGGAATAAGAATAAGTTTGGCTTGAGGAAGAAACCAAATAAAGAAAAGGATATTTCAAAGATACAATGCTTCAACTGTTGAAAATATGGTCACTACAGGAACCACTTTCCTGAGTTAAATGAAAGGAAGGAAACAGACGAAGCATCAGTTGTCGAAGAAAGGGAACCCTCAAAGAAGGCCAAGCAGGATAAAACAAGCTTCTTCTTCTAAGTCAAGGTAACAATAGTCTTCATAGTTCTTGTACATACCTGTTTACATAGTTTATGTACATATATCACATACCTATTTCTTATAAGATAAGATGTTCAAGTGAAACAATACCTATGGAAGAATAACAAGGTAAGTATTGCTATCACGATGACTAAAAGTCAAGAAATACACATGAGAATATGAAGTACATTGAAAATCCTTGGTAACAATTCATGTGGAAGCTATTATATAAGTAACAACTGCCAGACAAGCTGAAATCAGAATCAAACTTGAAGAGACCCAGAAGAAGTCGACCCAGAAAAAGTCAAAACAGAAAAAGTCAGCAATCAAGAGGAAATTAGAAAAATACTTGTGACACTTTGCATAAGGAAATAAGGATGCAGATGGAGGTGTGGAATCTCTTAGATCGAGGGAGTTGATTACATAATTCCAAAAGAATAGCATGCATTCATGCATGAAGCAAGGATTAGGAGGGAGATAATCCTAAATGATATGATCCATTGAGGAATATGAAGTATTTTTCCATGTTCCAATTGAAAGTAGCATCCATGATAAGCATCATGTGTTCATTTTGACTCTATAACAAGTCTTCTTCAAAAATAATCCTTAAAGTATCCTTGCTTGTCCATCTACATCCATGATTCTATGATGAAAGGAAGAAGTTGAAATCTTCAGGGAATATATAAGAACCCATGGACCCAAGAGCTAAAGAGAGACATGAGGAAGAACTTGAATATTCCAAGAAAGAAACAAAAGCAAGAACAACTAGTTATTATACCGAGAATCAAAAGACTACCAGTTTGGTTTGTACCCATTAAGAAGAAATCGAGCAGAAGAAATGGAAGCTATGATAAAGAACAATGTATGTAAGAAAATGTGAAAAATAATTATGAATGGAAGCATTGCAATATTCAGAGGTTATTCCAAAAGGAGGGAGAATACTATGACAACAACTTGTTCCAGTAAACCAGATATACCTCTTGTAGTATCAATGGATTGGAATTTACATGTAAAAGATTGTTCTTCCCAATAAAGCAAGTGAGAAAGAAGCTTATAATAGAAAGAGACTCATGTATGTAGATATAAGAAGACCTTGTATGGATTCAAACAACCTGATGCAGAGTATCTCATATACAACAAAAGCGTGGTGAAAACTTTCTATGAAAGAGATGGTGTATCAAAATAGTTACTCAGAAGTCTGGGATGATGTATTTTCAATCCATGGAAAACTCTCTTGATGACGGAAGAAGTGCTACTTGGATATGTTTCATTTTGAGCCTTTCCACGATGTTATGAGCTAGTAGGAAACAGATGTGTTGAATTTGACCATGATATATTGTAATAATCAGAGCTATATGAAGCCTTCAGAGAAAACAAGTGTTACATGACAGACCGAAGTACATTGAGACCAAGCATTATATTCTTCGTGATGAAGTCCAAAAAAGAGAAGGGGTTCTCCAATATATCTCCACAGGTGAGAAAATAGTAGATATTTTGGTAAAGCCTCTGTCCAAGATGAAAAATTTTCATACTCAAGAAACAAGTTGGGGATCGTGGAAATGAATTACTTATGGAAAAAGGAAGAGATTACTCACAGGTTTGAAAAATGGTCTAGGATGAGCAGTTCCTTTCCAGTTTGTAAAGTGGTTTGATATTTCTGACGGACATACATTTTCCAAATCGGAAAATGTTCTGGATCAGACAATGATTTTCGTAATGAAAATGGTCCGATAGATTGTTGATGTACCATAGAAAACAATTCCCCTTGTGGACAGTGTGGGGGAATGGTCTAGGACAATCATTCTTCTTGGGAGTCACTCTGAGTAGTGGTCAAGTAGAATGGTCTGCCTCGCCAGGAAGTCATTCTTTTGAAGTTCATAGTTGTGAGCAGTTTCAAAGAATGGTACGTTCCGGAGGTTGGTGCAGGACAATGATTTCGATTAGGAAATGGTCTGGACAGTCATTCCCCGGGAAGACACATTCTATCTAGGTTTCACTATGATTAGTGCCGAAGGAATGGCCCAGTTGGGTGAATGGTCTAGGTTCAACAATCAGGGAGAGACATTCTCTAGGGCAGACTCATTCTCTCCAAGTTGCAGTATGACTAGTGTCGGAGGAATGGCCCAGTTAGGTGAATGGTCCAGGCTCATAAATCGGGGACAGTTATTCTTCTATGCTTGATAAGAGTAGTCCAGATATCCCATGGATGATATTTTACATTTTGAGGGAAGATTCTCTTCCATATCTCATAGATGTGAGTGGAAGAATGGCCCAGATGACTCAATTTATATCATGATATTGTTTTATGTAGGTTGATATCAGATGATATGATTTCTATGGAGACTGTATGTCTTTGGATAGTAGTATGCTACTATGGTGGATGTGTCCCACTGGTTGTGACTATGTGTCATTGATTAAGTAGTTGTGTGCTACTTGGTGTGGTTGTGTACCACTGGATAGTAATTGTGTACTACTATGGATAGACACAGTTGTTTTCTATTGAATGACATTGTTATGATTGCCATGTATACTATCAGTAGTGTTGAAAATGATTATCAGCTAGATGGATATTCAGTGTGTTGATGAACAGATATTCTCTAGACAGAAAATGGTCCAGGACATTTATTCTTCTAGGACGCATGTCTAGAAGAGAAGAATAGTCCTTGTATCCCATGACGTGGCGTCCAACATCTCTTGGAATAGTTATTCTTCTAGGACATATGTCCGAATTAGAATAATGGTTCTTGTATCACTCTATGGATTGAGTTAATTATTCAACATCATGCATGATTACTCAGATGGATTATGGCTTTGAGAGATGATGCAATTGATGCTATCGAATGATATTGATAGTGATGATGGTGCTCGTGATCTAATCACGAGATAGCATGTATGGCTATGATGATGCTACCAGTTGAATGGTATGTTTGTGCTCAAGACCATTGCTTTCAATACCTCCCTAGCTAGGAGCGAGTGTTGATATTATGGTAGCTGCGGGAGGTATTAACCTCCACGTGTAACCCTGACAAGAATAGAATATTCCGGGAAGCAAGAAGAAACCCTAAAGCATTGGACATAACCCTAGAAGACAAGTCGGCTAAAGGAAATATCTAATATTGATTTTTTAGCCTCTAGAGTGAGAATTCGACCCAGACATTCAAGGAGAAGCAGTATAAATACACGATGCCAGAGCTTATTTGATAGATATAGCTCGCAACTACAGAAATTTAGTAAGTGCACAAGTCTAGAGAGTAGTTGCAACATTCTACCTTGTGTGATAGCTCTGGAGAGAGGTACACTACATTGATTGGCTATTAGGCCTAGGGTTTTCTTCCAGAATTATTCTCTATCAAGGTTAAAGTGCTTAGGGGTGGCTTCGGCCTAGGGGTGGCTTCGGCCTATGGTTGGAGTTGGAACACATATAAATTTATGAACTTTAGTATTTAAATCAATTATGTTTCCATTTAAAATAAAATAATGCGCTCTTGATTCTCGTCGTTGATGAAATCTGCCATCAAATCAAACGATCCTAATCTCTTAAAAGTTATGGATCTGCCTATTCGTTAAAGAGTCAAATCTCTATAGAGTACTTCAGAATTTTGGGTTTCGGAGTTTTGTAGTTCAAGCGTTTCAACATGCCTCACTTCCAAAGTCCCGATACACAAAAGCATTCAAAAGATCCAAGTCACCACACATGTATACCCCTTAACCTCTGACGTATCTTTCTAGAAATGACCTGTCAAAGTTTTTTAAATGAAGTTAATTAACCAAATGAATGAAGTAATAAATACTTAAAAAAAACTAAAATCCAATTGGAAAATCGAATAATAGTTTCGTGATTTTGGAAATAGGGTCTTCACCATCTATCGTATCATTAATATCCCGAAGCCCGAACTCCTGAAATGTATTAATATTTAAGTCGGGTTAATTAAAGATTAGAAATTAATTAATTACATCGTGATTTCGCGTTTCGGGGATCCTGCCTCGAGCGACTATCAATATCCTGAGATCCGAAACCCCAAAATATTTTAGGTTAATCATGATTATTTAAAAAGGTAAACATGATTAAAATTAATTAATCGCATCGCGATTTCACGTTCTGAAAGTCATAGATCGAACTGTTATAGGACATCCCAAGATCTGAAATTCTGAAATTTACTTAACAATAAGTGTGATTAACTGATGCATTGACGACGATTATCTCATAATTAATACGTCACCAAATAATGACTCAAATAAAATCAAATTTCATCTATCCTTTTCCCAATCATGAACCACCAAAAATTAATGACATTAATAATTGATTTACGACATTCGTTCCAACTAAGATCCTGGACCACCGCCTAAATATTATTCATTAAGGAAAGTAAATGCTTTGTCAGTAGATGTTGTGGGGAAAAACACCCTACGGACAAGCAAACTAGGGTCAGACTTGCATCCAGATTTTGACCGAAAAGAAATTACCTTTTTACCTACAACCCAAGACTTAAACCCCTCTTTCACAGTATATGCATGGAAAAGGACCACCAACCTTATTACCGGCGTTCGATGTAGATCCTCCGTTGATCTTCGATTACTTGCTTGCGCTGCTCCTTCCACAGATGACCTGCATTCAAGACAAACAACAACTATGCATGCATGCTACTTCTCTACTCAAGGGTTAGAAATCAAGCATAAATTAACCAAACCATAGACAATTCATGCATTGGGATGGGAAAAGTATTCTTTTTATTACTGAAAATGAATCAACTTACAATCAAAGCTGAGATCGACCACCGCTCCTTGAACCTGATCATGGGCTCCTCTTCTTTTGTCCTTCAACTTCTTTGCATTAAACCTCCTTTGGCATGAGGAAAGGCTAAAGGGTTGGGACAATGGATTACGTAAATGGGCAGAGCTTATTCACTATATTTTTTCCTCTTTCAAATGGTACCCCTACCCCTTCTTTTATAGGCTAGAAGTAGCTAGGCTTTTGGACGAACCCTCGGCCATGCATGGCTGGGAGTTTCAGTTAACTGACCCATAGCTTTTTGTCCCATCGAAAACTTTCCTTTTTTTCGTGATTTTGAAGGTACACGCGGGTTGTAGTGCGCCTGCTAGCGTGGACTTTGTATATACATGTGGGCTGTAGTGGGCCAGCTAGTGTGTACTTTTAAAAACGGAGTTTTTAGAAGAGTTGTTCAGTAGTTTTTGGCAAAGAAGGGATATGAGTTGGCCTGATGCCAGGTAAGCATGTGTGGTGCAATTTAGGGTTATAACAGATGCCCCCTAATGTGTGAGGTCAGAAGAGCATCTGATGGCCG
>ML836890.1:24131-60510 GCA_009831015.1 Picea engelmannii | reverse complement strand
TGTTGGATACACTCATGATCATATTGATCAAATGTTCAGTCATTTTTCAGTAACATTGAAGAGGAAAAATGTTGGAAGTCTACCATCATTGATTGAATGTATTAAGAAATCATACATTCCAGAGCCTGTTTTTCATATATTATAAGAAAATTTTGACATGAGAAGATTTATTCAGGGATCGCATCGTGAAGAAAAATGTATTGAGCAACTGAATGACATTAGCTTCCAACATCAATTTTGTTTCAAAAAAATTGACGGGAAAACACTTATATGGGGAAAGCAATATTCAACTACTACAAAATGGGGGCCTTCATCAAGTTTATCATTTTTGAAGTTCATTCTAGATCATCTAATATTTGCATCAAAGTTATTGTTTTTACAATTAGTTGCTAAAATCCATAATGCACGAAGGCGTAATAGAGATGTAGATTATTCTGAATGCCTGGAAGAAATAAAAAAGTCCATTAAGGATACATATGAGTACTTTGATGTTGTTGATTCTATTTGGTGGGATTCTTTTTTCAATAGTCAAAGTGACATAATTTGAAGCTCAACAAATGAAGATACAATGTTGAAGATTGCATTTCATTGTCCACAAAATATGCCAAATGAATATGAAGAAACAAACATTGTTGAAGTTCAACAAGAATCTCAAGGTGCTATTGAGTTTACACAAGAAGAGGAAAGAGAAATGCATATTCATTTGTGAAGGTCATGTGGACAACATGAAGCCATGGAAGAACTTTACAGAGGTTCAATACAATATAAGAAGGAGGGTAGCATGATTGTAGTTTTAGCGATTGAAGATCCACATGTTTATCCGTTCTGGATTGTAAAGGTTATAAAGATTGAGAAAGAAAATGATGATGTTATTGCAATTGAAGTGCATTGGTATGCAACAAGTACATTCCCATTCAATGGTGTGTACAAGCCAAATATGGTGGTTGAGAAAAATGTCAAAAGAAAGAGAAAAAGAAAGGGTCAAAATACAACTCGTCATCGCACTGGCCTCTTAAAATTAGATGATGTTGACATACTTGTTTATGACTTCAATTTGACAAAGAGAGGAACTCTTCGCTCCAATACAACATATATTATCAAGAGGTTGATGCCACAAGAAATAAATGCAATATGGAAGTCCTTTGAACCTAGTTGTAGATCTAAAAGGCATTTGACATCTGAAATGTTGGGCATGCATGTAGACTCAGATGGTGCATTCATCGACAATAGAGAAGAGAATGGATCATCTACATCTTCATCCAATCATTCATCTGAAGACAATGTAGACTCTGATAGTATTTCAAAAACCATGAGTCAATCTATATAAGTGTATGAAACATTTTATTCATTTTTTATCCATATGATGTTTGTATGGTAACTAGAAATGAGCATTGAACTTACATATGATCTTACATGAAGTTATGAATCTTTTGTTATGTTTTATGAATGATATGTTTTTGATTATGGATAATATAATAAAATTTCTTAGCTCATATGTTTTGAATACGAACAATATAACAATACTTTTAAGAAATAATTTATGTTTCATTCAATGTAACTTGTATTTGATTTTTTTATTAAAAGTAAAAAAATTATTAAAAAGTGACATTGAATTTTTAAAGTATAGTGTGATATTTTCATGGAATTATGTATTATCTTGTTCTTTGAGTGATAAAAAGATTTAAAAAGTAAACATTTAAGGGTTGATATTATGATTTTGTTTACAATAATGAAGAGTTATTTTACCACTTTATAAAATGTGTCATTTTCATACCCCACTTTTAGAATGGGTGCTACCGGTAGAAATACTTTTCAATTTGATGGTTGATTTTGAGTTTTTGGTTTTAATGGTACCAAGTGCTAAAAATATGATTTAAAATTATCTAAAATTTTAACGTTTTGAAAATATTTGTTTTTTCAAAAACATCTTTTTTTTAGGCATTGATTCTGAGTTTTGAAGGCCATGCTTGAAAAATGTTGTAATCTTGACCCCATTTAAAAAAATGGTGCTACTGATAGCATGAGTTTTTGATTTGGGGTTGATTTTGATGTTTTTATGCAAAAATATGGGTTTTGGGGCCAAAGTTCTCATTTTGAGGTCACCGTTCTCATTAAGTCAATAACTTTGTTACTATGTTCTAATTGGAATACTGAACGATTTCCCCGGCACTTGGACATTTGGAAACTTGTTGGGAAATTTAAATCGACACTTGGTTTTTTCCAGCAATTTATTGAGTAAATTTCGGTGGGCTCTTCCTTTGGCGTTCTCACCTCATGAGAGCACTTCAACACTCTTGTAGGTGCCAACCTATGATACTTGGATAATCAACACTTAATACTATGTCTTCATTCCTCATTCAACACCTGTGAACTTAACTTTGGGCACATCTTCATTTAACTTCTCAACATTTATGACTGTGACTTGGAGATGAGATTACATTCTTAGTGAATGTTGTTTATTGGTATGCTGATACATCTCAATCACATAGTGTTGACAGGTTCCATGCTAGTTAATAGAATAAATCAAATATCTTAATTTACTACAGAACACAAGGTATTTGGTTGGCTTCCATACACCTTTATCCCACATTTGTGCAGAGGCTAAACATAAATTTGTTTATATTTTTAAGTGTTTCTATGTTGGACAGTTGGTTGTCATTGATTTCAACCCTTGGAGAAGTATAGAATACCCTAAGATGTCAACGAGATCGTTGGAGCGTTGGTTATCATCTGTATGATCGAGATTGATTATAAGATAGTTGGATACGTTTGATATATTATACATGTAGCCCCGAAGGTGTGGTTATGGGACTTGAGGTTTATTTAGGAATAATGAAATGAAGGAAAGTGAAATTGCAGGTAAGACTATCACAGATGGATAGTACACATCATTCATTTTCCAGTGATATGTGGTACGCCACGTGGATCCTCACTGTTAGGGAGAGATGGCCTTGTAAAGTTGGAATCCTCAAAGAGTGGACAAGAAGCCCATAGTTTGTTATAAGTCTTGGTCAAAGGGGTAAAGTTGTTGTAATAAGAAAACCCTGGAATCCTTAAAGTAAGGAGGGGATTTACCTAGCATTTGTATAAATAAACCTCATGGATTCATTCATTTGTACATTCACACACACTTACGTTGAATATCTATCTTGTGAATTTGTTATGGTCTAGTAATTTTGTGATGGTTTATATTTCTATTGGAAATCAATAAGTGAATCTAAGGTTGAATGTGGTGGCACTTTTCTGAGGTGACGAAAGTGTGAATGGACGAAAGTTTTAGAGTTGCATAGTTTGAGAAAAATCCTAGTTTCTGAGGTGTACGCGGGTTGTAGTGGCGGAAGGTGCATATGTATGTGAGATGTAGTGGAGGAAAGTGCATACATACGTGAGCTATAGAAGAGGAAGTAGTGTACATGTGAAAAAACTCATGAAAACTTGAGTATATGTTAGTACCAGGTCCCTGAAGTCTGAAGCAATTTCCCAGGTCAACATTCTACATGTTCAGATAATCTATAGAAGTTCTGGTATGGTTACATGTTTGTTTTAAAGATCACTTATGCTTATGGTATGGTGAATTCTTGATACATTCTTGGTATGATTGTTGTGATATCTGGATATGGTATATGTTGGCTAGTTGATTGAGTGAGAAACACTCTTATGTATGGTGCTTGGTATATGGTTGTTATGGTTCATTATTAGAGGCACATCTTTGTGATATTGGCATATACTTGAGGCTTATGGTATGGTACATGGCATGATTGTGAGTGATATTACTTAGTTGAATTACACCATTGGTATTACTTGTTTATCATATCTTATGGTACATGGTGTATGGGATGATATGGTATATGGTTGAGACACTTGTTATGGTGCACAATTGATACATGGTATATGATATGGTGTTGATGTACATGGTTGATATACATGGTTGATATGCATGATATGGTATATGGTTGATGTGCATGGTTGGCACATGTTATGGTACATGGTATGGTACAAGTGTTGATTATTGAGGTGCATGGTTGATTCACGGCTTGGTACAGGTTTGGTGCATGGTTGATTCACTTGTTGTGGTACAAGTGATGATACAGGTTTGGTGCATGGTTAATGCATTTGTTGATGGTACAGGTACAAGTTGATGCATGGTTGATGCATGGTACATGATTGGTACTTGGTTGCGACACATATCTTGTGATGGTATGTGGTGATACATGCTTGGTAGAGGCATGTGTTGGTGATGTTGAGCATATGGTTTGAGATATTCTCTTATTGATACTGGCATGAGTTGCATGCAGATGAGAGTGTATCTAGTTTTTTGGATGTGACAATGATTGGTTGGATAGGTTGTTGTGACAGTGATTAGTTGGACAGGTTGTTGTGAAAGTGATCGGTTGATAGTGACATGTTGGATATAGTGACAAGTTATAGGTTGATGTGACAGTGACTGTGACAGTGGCAGAGACAATGACAGTGACAAAGTTTGTGGCAATGATAGTGGCAGAGTTCATGACAGTTGGTCGACACTTATATTTTGGGGTAACAAGAAGGGGAAAGGAAAGAGGGTTGTAGCCTCCTTCCGGTTGGAAAAATAGAATCAAGAAGTTGGATCTTCCTTCAGGTTAGAGATTGAGAACTAGGTGGTTGTAGCTACCTGTTGGTTGGAGCCAAAGAACCTAGGGGGTTGTATCCTCCTTCTGGTTGGAGTCAAATAATTCAGGGAGTTGTAGCCTCCTTTTGGTTGGAGCCTGAAAATAAGGGGTTGGATCCTCCTTCCAATTGCAGTTGTAGAATTTGGAAGTTGGTGCTTCCTATAAATGAATTCTTGATATATATAAGAAAACATTATATGGTTTTCTCCCATTTGGGTTTCCATGTAAAAATTGGTGCAATGTGTTCTTGATGTGATGTTTCTTAAGTTTGCATGCTTATGATATATATATATATATATATTGGATGCATTCATAGATGATACATTGATGATAAACTGTTGAACACTATTTGTAAAAGTTAAAGAACACATATTGTGGTAAAAGTGGTATAATTTCTCATTATTGATTCACCCCCCCTCTTAGTAATCCAACAATTGGTATCAGAGTGGGTTCCTTCAAGAGATAGTTTAACCACTGGAAGGAGATAATGGAATATAATGAGAATGGAGTACCACTGTTTAATGGTAAGAATGGTCTAGAGTATGAGATGTGGAGCATAAGGACAAGAACCTTTTCAAAGGCACATGTATATGGTATTTGATATTCAATTGTCATAGGACAAAATTCTACCAAGAAAGAAAAGAATATAGCCAAGAAAGAATTAACGAATAATAAAAAAATAGCAATAGATTTCATATGGGAAGGATTACTTGGTCCGGTAAGAGAAAATGTTGGAAAGTGTTCATCAACTAAAGAAATTTGGGATAAGCTACATGATATCTATTTTTCTCCCATCACAAAGTTAGAGTTTGCTAAAGAATATAAAGGTACAAAACAAGAAGAAATATGTTCATCATGTTAGACAAATTTAGAAGAAGAAGAGTGCGAAGTGATAGAAGCCAACAAAGGTGAGTTCTTTTTCTTTAATTATGAAGAGAGCAGAAATCTTGAAATTGAATTTCCGTACTTGAAGATTGAAAATGATTAAATAGAAGAAAATATTGAGATTGAAAAGGCATACCTGATTAGTGCTTTAGATGAAATAAATAAATAAAGATAAGGAAATAAGTCACTGAAGATAGAATTGATGAAGCAAACAGAAAGTGTTCGAAGTTTCGAAGAATCCCAACAAGTTATCGATAAATTAAGAGCTTAGCTAGAAGAATCTAGAAATATCGAAGTAAATCTCAAAGGTCAAAAGAAGTGTTTGGAAGCCAACTTAGAAGCACAGAAGGAAGAATTGGAAGAGAGAGAGAGAGAGAAGATATTGACAGATCATCTCAAGGAAATAACTAACAATTTAAACCAGCTTGAGGTAGAGTTTTGTCAAGAAGAGAGAAGGCTTGAACAAGAAATAATTACATTGAAGATCCAACTTGAAGAAGCAAAGAGAATAGAAGAAGTCACAAAGTCTCAGATGATGAAGAAAGAAGAAGAGGTGGAGAAACTTGAAGAAGAAGTTGTCATGTTAAGAGAAAAAGTTGTCAAGCTCAACATGAATGTTGAAGAGAAAGAAACATCCACATCATCCGTTGAAGAGATCCCTCCAGGTTGCCAAAAAGGAAGAATGAAGAGAAGCTAAAGACTTATGTAGAAGTCATTAAAGGTTCAATAAAGAAGGAAGAACACAAGCCCTTGAAGAAGAACATTCCATAAGTGCAAAAGACTTGAGAAGAAGAATACAAAAGAAGATCCTCCATGTTTAAGCCACAAAGAAGCCTCAATAATGATCATGATCATCCAAGGCATGAATTCAGAAGGACTACACCACAAATAAGATCGTTCACTCCCAGTTATGTAAATTTCTTTTATGGTCATTTTTTTATTGTACTAACTTTGGACATAAGGTTGCAGATTACAGAGCTCATAGAAGAAATTTTCAAACAAGAAATGCTTATGTGACTCCACATAACATTGAATGTTACAAATTCCACAACTATGGTAATATATCCCAGAATTGTAGAAGCATGGTGGTTCCATCCATGAAGAAAGAAACATATATCAAATAAATAATATTTGGAAAATAAAAGAACAAGAAAAAGAGAAAGTGAAAGAAGAACATGTCAATAAATACCAGGTCCCAAAGATCGCAGGATTTGTAGTAGTACCAGAAATAAAAGAAGAAAAGGTTCAAGAGATTGTACTTTTAGGAATGTAGCATGAGATCAATCCACAGATAAAAATGAATAAATTAGAGTTCAGATATATGATGAGTCCACTGGTGAAGAGAAATATGACTCCGCATAAGAGAAGGTATTATTCCGAGCTATCTCTCTTGGAGACTCCCAACAAATATGATGAACAGGGGGAGTCTGTGCAGCAGCTGAGACAGATCATATATCCATCCTTCATGCAACTTAGAGGGTTTGAGGAGATAGATTCAGAGTAGTCAGAGAGAAGAAGTACAAAATCAGATTGAACGACTGAGAAAGTAGTATTCCCACACATGTATCAGTTGGCAGTTACATAGGTATAAGTTTATGATCATATTCAAGTAGAGATAAATTTAGTACAGGTTGTTCCAAACATGCATAGTTTGATGAAAAGATAGATTAGATTAGGAGACATATTTTATGCAGATATGTCTTTGTATAATGATAGATGGGTTGACATTGTGGAAAGTTGACTCGCGGGGTTATGAAAAGTATGTGACATATGGACTGAGATGAATTCATGAGATTCTTAGCAGGTATATAGAGTATGTGACGATTCATATTAATGTATTTACAATTCAAATCAGTGGAATTAGTTGGGATCAGTTGGAAAGTAGTGAAAGGCACAACATAATAGGGAAAGAGAAATTTTCAGTAGAAGCTATATCATCAGAACAAACTCATTTGACAACATGGTCAAGTGAACATGACAAGTGATTGAAGAAATAAATCTTGAATTATTTTTATATATGTCAGTTAATTACATGAGGAAGCACCAATGGAAGACAAGTAGCACTAGAAGAGAGGAAAGGAAACATTTCACAGGTGTTTCTACATCGTAAAAATAATCAGAGAGAGAGAGATCTAGAAAGGAAGATCAGTAGCATGCAGACAAAGGGAGACATACCCACAGAGGGAGTTATCCTTTTATTTCCATGATTGGTTACAGCAAGTATATTTTTAGGAGGAGACATATTGACAAGGGGATTTAACCTTTGGTCAAAGGTGAAGATAAAGAACAAATGTATGAAGATAGGGGGAGCAACCCCAAGGGGAGATACCCTTTTCCATTGGTGTTAAAGGGGGAGATATAGACACATTAATGAGGAGCAATGGTCAGAGGGGGATTAGGAGCATGAGCATGAGTATTGCCATGTCTAAGTGTTTCCATCAATGTTGGTGTTTCCGTCAATTCCAAAGGGGGATATTGTTGGACAATTGGTTGTCATTGATGTCAAACCTTGGAGAGTGATCTTGGAAATTGATGTCAACCCTTGGAGAAGTACATAAGAACTAGAGATGTGGATGAGATCGTTGGACCATTATTTATCATCTATATGATCGAGATTGATGATGAGTTAGTTGGGTACATTTGATATAGTCTACATGTAGCCCTAGAGGTGTGGTTATGGGACCCGAGGTTGATTGAGGAATAACAACATGAAGGACAATGAAATTTTAGGTAAGACTATCATATATAGATATTACACATCTTGCCACTTCCAATGATATGTGGTACACCACGTGGATCTTTACGGTTAGGGAGATATGGCCTTGTAAAGTTGGAAGATCCGAAGAGTGGACAAGAAGCCCCTAGTTTGTTATATATCTTGGTCAAAGGGGTAAATTTGTTGTAACAAGAAAATCCTAGAAGCCCTAAAGTAAGGAGGGGAGTTACCTAGAATTTGTATAAATACACCTCATGGAGTCATTCAT
This sequence comes from Picea engelmannii, assembly GCA_009831015.1. Taxonomy (NCBI): domain Eukaryota; kingdom Viridiplantae; phylum Streptophyta; class Pinopsida; order Pinales; family Pinaceae; genus Picea; species Picea engelmannii. Next base: position 51,992 of record ML836890.1, on the reverse strand, counting down.
TTGTACATTCACACACACTTACATTGAATATCTATCTTGTGAATTTTTTATGGTCTAGTGATTTTGTAATGGTTTATCTTTCTATTGGAAAACAATAAGTAAATCTGAGGTTGAATGTGGTGACACGTTTCTGAGGTGGAAAAAGTGTGAAGGGCTGAAAGTTTCAGAGTTGTAGAATTTGAGAAAAACCCTAGTTTTTGAGGTGTATGTGGGTTGTAGTGGAGGAAAATGCATACGTATGCAGGTTGTAGTGGAGGAAAGTGCATACATATGTGGGTTATAGAAGAGGAAGTAGCGTACATGTGAAAAAACTCATGAAAACTTGAGTAGATGTTAGTATTAGGTCCCTGAAGTATGAAGCAAGTTCCCAGGTCAGCATTCTATAGGTTTAGATCATCTATTGAAGTTCTGGTATGGTTACATGTTTGCTTTAATGATCACTTTTGCTTATGGTATGATGAATTCTTGAGGCATTCTTGGTATGGTTGTTGTGATATCTGGATATGGTATATGTTGGTTGGTTGGTTGAGTGGGAAACCCTCTTATGTATGGTACTTGGTATATGGTTGTTATGGTTCATTATTAAATGCACATTTTTGTGATATTGGCATATACTTGAGGCTTATGGTATGGTACATGTCATGATTGTGAGTGATAGTACTTGGTTGAAGTACACCATTGGTATTACTTGTTTAGCATATCTTATGGTACATGGTGTATGGGATGATATGGTATATGGTTGAGACACTTGTTATGGTGCACGATTGATACATGGTATATGATATGGTGTTTATGTACATGGTTGATATACATGGTTGATATGCATGATATGGTATATGGTTGATGTGCATGGTTTGCACATGTTATGGTACATGGTATGGTATAGGTGTTGTAGTAAAAAAAATCCTTATCTGTGCATACAAGACATTGGCCCTCCCATTTTCATACTTTGCCAAAATACTACTGAGGCTTCCTTTAAAAAAACCCTTTTTTGGAGAGTGTACGTGCCCTGCTGAACTAATAGCCCGTGTACACACGCATGCTGCCCACGTAAACATGTGTTCTGCATGCTACGTAGCCTGCGTTTACCTCTAAAAGTTGCAAAAAATATAAAATTGCACGAAATTCGACGAAGTTTATGGGATATGGAGGGTTTCCTAACCATTTTACCCCTTGTAGCCCATCCCCAAATTGAATAACCATATTTTTCTCATATAAAAAGAGGTCTTGGGGTTTCATTTATGAAAATAAGAGACAAAATAAGAAAACTCTGCCAAAATCCCTTCCCTTTCTTACCCTAAGTTTTGCATCCTATTCTGAGTTTTATCCTCAACCTTCCCCGCCGGCCTTTCTTCTTATGCAACCCTTCATCCTTCCCTTGGTAATATGTTAGTTGTGAGAATATAACGTGGGATTGATGCACTTGAAGCCATGACAGAGGAGCACGAACTTGGTTCGTGGAGTGGTTGTCGACAAAGGTTGTAATCCTTTTTATCTTACAATTAAATAAAAGAGTTCATCCTTGTTCCAAAACCCTACATTTACATGCTTTTTGTTAATTCACACATTTACATCTATGTATAGACTTTTAAAGTGATCAATAGATATTTCATATGTTGTTGCATTGTATTCCTAATCTTTTGCAAGTCAACTTTGGGAGGAGATATGTGATCTAGGAGGTGGTAACAAGTGAAAGAGGTCTACACCAATCGCAAGGACTAAAGGTGCATCATTAACTCTCTTTCCTTTCTCTCTCGTCACTTTCTTTAGATGGTTTTGGGGTAGCTTAAGGGTAGAATAGTATTTTAAGGAAGTTAGCACTATTCCTTTACCTTAGACCCAGTATAAGGGGATTTTACCCATAGCAGAATTGGTGACTCCACTGGGGAGTTTCTCTAGCGTATTAGTGGGATATTTTGGTTTGATTTGTTTTTTTTTTAGTTTCTTTTTTAGTTTTCCAAGTTTTCTGAGTCAGTTAGGGTCTCTGGTCACCTTCCAGGTGCCTACCAGTCTTCCCTACCTAGTTGGTTGTCCAAACCTTTTTCTTTTTGAAATTTTGCAGAGATGCACGCGCCCGGTCCTCTGTATAGCCCGTGTATATATGCGGTCTGCATAGTATACATCCCACACACATACTTAGGATGCTTGTGATCAACAAGTGTCTCTATGTTTTGGAAGGTTTAAAAAAAAATACTGTCTATCCTGGAAAGAAGCTTTGTGATTCTTAGGCCTTCTTGAAATCTTCAAGGTATTTGTTAAGTGTGTTTGGTTGGGTTAAAAATTCAGTTTATCTTGCACTTTGTAAAGAACCCATGCTATTTTTTTTATTTTTCTTTTATTTTCTTTGAAGGTTTAGGGTGAACTTATAAGTGTTAGATCCTCCCATGGATTCCAGTGAATCCTTGCATTCAAGTAGTGGTTTAGGGTTTGTGTTAGTCTTGGGTTTATTTTCTCTTTACCTTGTTTGTGCTTTGAAAAATGAAAAATATCATTTACTTGTGTTTTTTCTTTTCTAAGCATTTCAAAAAACAAAAAATTGTTTCATTTAGTTATGCATCTTGTTTGGTAGTTGTAGCATAGGTTGTTTATTACAAAATAAAAGAATTCCATTTCCAAAGTTCCTTCTTTGATATGTCCTTGAAAGTTTAGTAGTTTTCATCTACATTGTAAAAACAAAAAGCACATTATAGGAAAATTCTTGCATTTTAGGATCTTGGACTAATTTACTTCGAAAAGTTTGCATTTGCAAAGATTTAAAAGCCATTTTTCAATAGTGGAACCTAGTTTGCTTTTGCATAAATGATCTAAAGTTTTTATTTCTTCTCTTTCATCTCTTGTAAACACCATAAGTTGCATATATGTACCCTTTTGAGTAAATCAAGAAAATTAAAATCAACAATTAACACTGAAAATAAATCATACTTTTGTTTGTAGGTTCACCAAATAGTCTAGGATCTAGGGCCTTGAAATAGGTGTGGAGAGGGAAATCTTCAAGGCTACTTCAACAAATATAAGAGTATGTGATAGGGAGTGTCAGAGTCTAGTTTTGTAAGATTCATCTGGGACCCCCTTCCAACAAAGGGGATAGACACGAGGTCGTGTGAGGAAAGGTAGAGGAGATAACCCTTCCAAATCCAGACCAAGCATAGTAGGGATTGTATATTGAGGGTCATTATTGGGAATTACACTCATCGCATTTGACTATGGAGTCTCGTGGACCTCAAATCCATTCAATATCCTTAGTTGTCTTCCGAACCATTTTCCTTTGGTACCCTTGAAAGGATTCCAACTTTGTTATCCTGCTCATTAAGATCGTCTCAACTATCGACTGTACATGCCTGGTGACTGACTACGAGCTGGAAACCTAGTTGCCTTTTTTAGAGACTTACACATGTCACTGCAGGGGTATACCATGGTACCTAGTGAAGACATCAGATCACTCTTTGAAGAGTATACTCGGAGGGTGTTTCCATGTTCGAGTTACACTTGCACTAGGAAGTTTCTCTAGTGTCGATTGGCATAACTGTTCTTCCTTCCAGTCAATTGTTTGCTTGATTTGTCATTAGGAAATTTTAGTCTGTCCTCTATGTTTCATGCTAGCTCAACCTTAGAGAATCGATTGATCATTTCACAAGGTGGAAGATAAATAGCTTCGCCATTCACGTATGCTTCAAGGCCTGCCACTATTTACTTTGGAGCCACCTCCACCACCACTGAGTCACAAGATATATCAAGAGGGTTCATTTGAAGAAACCGGGCCACATGAAACTATACCCGAGCTAGATCCTAGAGAATAATTTCCTACACTAGAGGAGTCCACTGTTTTTGAATTTGAAGTTGAAGGATTCATGCCTACAAACTCTTCGATCACTAACTTATCATCGTCGCCTCTTATTCAGATAACCCTACCTGAGGTGACTTCACCTGAACGTCAATTTTTTAGACGAGCAACGATGGAAGCAACTAGTACTACTTATTTTGGGAGTCCTCATACTCCCATCTCGGCTACTGTGGGAGGAGGTATCACGCCTCCTCCCCCACTTCCACCTATCAGGACTATGGCTATCCAGACACCCACTACTTCGGGAAGTGGCACAATCCCTTCAATTATTTAACATTGTTCCCTCTATTCACAATGTGTCTGGTGCTCCCTTTTCATATGGGATTTTGGGTTTTGATTCTAGTTCAGTCCTAACCTACTCTACTCTATAGACTATTGGTCTGGGGGTAGGGATCTCTAATGCTCCCTTACAGGGATCTGTTGCAGGAACCACTACCCCACTCAATGCTATCCCTTACGGCGGGGGTCATTTCCCTCCTCCAACCCCTTTGCTTGGATGTGCTTTCGAGCACCCGATCGGGCCTAACACCAACTCTAGTTTGTTCAATGGGGGGAGTCACAAACCTCTACCCTACATGACTTCGGTAGGGTCCATGCCTTTTTATTTGTTCAATGCATTTGGAAATAATGATTTCTCATCATCTTCTTTCTTCGGTAGGGTCCATGCCTTTTTCTTTGTTCAATGCATTTGGTTTCATTCCTTTGCAGGGAGCGATGATGGGAGTTTACTCCTCACAAGGTCTTGAAAATCCCTGGTAGGGATCATTTCCTTTGCAAGGGATGATGGTTGAGGGAAACCCCTCCCACAATCATCAGAACCCCGGGCAAGGTTCAATACCTATGCCAGGAGGGTCGTCGGGGGAATCCCCAACCAAGGTCCTTGGAATACTATGCAACGAGCAATCCCTACACAAGGCATGCCATCTAACTACGAGAATCAACTGACGATGTAGAATAAAACGCAAGATCCTTTTACTGGATAGGGCCACCACAGTTTCTATAAAATCCCAAAATGAAAGTCAAAATTTTCCTGGAAACCTCATTCCAGGCAAAATATAGGCCCCTCTTTTCATTTGAACCCACCACAACCTAGACTACCTTTCCTGGCAACTCTGCATTTGCCAGATTCATCGAAACTTTTAAACGATTTGATATGTCAGATCTGCTTTGGACCCCCATGCCAACTAAGTTTCCCTTAGACATCCCTAAGTTCGAAGGAAATCCTTATGAGGATCCGGGTGATCATGCTATGAAATTTCATTTATGGTGCTCATCCAACTCATTAAAGGATGATTTTGTTAAGTTTCCTTTGTTTCAGTGCACTCCTATAAGGGGTGTCATGAAATGGTATATCTATCTTGATAGCTCGAAGTATGCTTACTTTAACGACCTAGCTATTGTCTTCTTAAACCATTTCCAGTTACTGGTAAGATACAATGTTGGCACCGAGTTTCTAGCCAACTTCGAGCAAAAAAAATCCAACCATATCTCGTATCACATTCGAGAATGGTAACAACGAAAGAGTTTGATCAAAGTTAATGTGCCTCCCACATTTTTTCTCGTGTGGTTCATAAATTTCTTGGTGCCTTGTGTATCCAAAGACGTCGTGACGTCCATGGTTTTTTCCGAGGAAGATGCTATCATGAGAGACCAAAAACTAGATTTTATTTACTCTCAATCTGGTATGCTATATGAGATCATGCATGATGCACCATAGTCGACTTTCGACAAGACCAAATAGAAGTTTGGGCCTCACGTCGATGGAATAGTAGGATAAACATAGAGAAAGTCTATAGATTAGTTGACTAATCAATTACAACAGTTATCAATTTAGCAGGCTATGGCCAGCCAAACTCATAGTTCAACTTCCCCCATAACCCAGGCGTCAGATTTACACAATGTGTAATCAACAATCACAAGGGTAACCAACAAACTGAGGGAAAGAGGAAATCTAAAAACAAGAAGGGTAACGGGGATAAGAAATCTATGAATAATGTTGGCGAGGGGAAAATTGAAAAGAGGAAGGTAAAGATTCTGTGTAATCTTTAAACGAAAGACCACTTGACTCATCAATTCCCTCAGCTTGAGGAATCCCAAAATCTATTAGCACAGTAACAGCCTGCCGTGTTAACCAACCCTTTTCCACAACGGAAAAATTTGTCTCAATTTTCCTCGTCCACGAACATGCCTGGGGGAGATCAAGGAGCCCCCGTGCCTAATGATAACAAAGGAGTTGAAAATTTTTATATGATGAAGTTTGAAGCTCACCTGCAGACCAAGGCTCATAATTATGGAATGCCAGAATCTTTTGAGAAGGGAAAAGAAGCCTCCAACCCACTACCTCCTCTTCAAATGCTCCAACCCACTACCTCCTCTTCAAATTGAGAAGACTTTGGGAGAAGATACGAATCACATCCCTAAGGGTGTGTTTAAAAAGGATTCTCACAACCCAAATGTAAGGGTTGCTCATAATTACTCCATCATGGAGGATATGGTATAAAATCCTTGTGCAATTTCTACTCTAGAAGTCCTCCAGAGTTGTTCCTCATAGAGGAAAGCATTGTTGTCTGCCTTGGGAGAAACCTAGACTACTAACTTAGGAATAATTGTCTTTGAACCTACATATTATAAACCTCGTCTTCCTCACAACGTCGCTTTTCATATAGTAGTGGTGTATGCCATGAAATCATTGACACAAAAGATTTTCTGTACGATGGTTGATGAGAGTTCCATGACTTGCATAATGTCATTGGCATGTTGGAATTCCATTGGCCAATTTGAGTTATCTCCATCGCCCATGTTGTTATCCGCATTTGACGGTCAATCTTTCAGACCACATGGAATAATTCCTTCCTTCCCTGTGCAGTTGGAGGGAAAAAATGTGAGTGTCGAAGTAGAAGTAGTTGATGCACCTCTCGACTACAATATTTTGTTAGGATGAAGTTGGACCTATGCTATGACAACGGTTGTATCCACCATTTTTTGGGTCGTATGTTTTCCTCACGACGGCCAGATCATAACCGTTGATCATTTATCCTTCTCCTTTCTTGACCCTTCATCAGTGGCATCTAGGGTCCCAGTGATTGACAACCCACAACCATGTACTATCAACTTAGGTGCCAGATTGTTTCCATATTTAATGGGGAATTTTTATTATCCGTCGCCTGCTAAATGATTTCAAGTTTATTTTGGTTTTTCCCAACTATCCAAAGGATGCAATATTTCAAGTCATGTCTTTTAGAATGAGTTACTTTAATAACCCATGGATTTTACCTTCCCCAACGGATTTGATGGAAGGGATAGAATTCCCTGGAATGGAAATTCCCTTATCTGCTACTGAGGTTGCGTGCAATATTGTTCAACAAGCCTTGACCAACCCTGATCCAGCTCCCCCATAGGAGATAGATCCTATTATCGAGTCTATTTGGGCTTGAGACTCTCTCACAACTTATGATCCTTTGGACTTAGTCTTGCCCTCTGATGAGGCAATTTTGGAAGCAATGACTGGGCCAGACAGACCTTGGGATGATCTTCACCATTGATCTTGTTTCCTGTCTGAGCTGAAGATAATAGAGGCAGGAGAGTTCATTATGACCATGAATGGAGATTCCCCTTTTCCTATTAACCCTCTGGCCATGCACGAAATATATGCCGAGGGGAACATGAAAAGTATAGCTGAAACAATTCCTATTGACATCTCTAGAACCCCTAGCGTCATGGAAAACTTCTTCGTCAGAGTACATAGTTCTCCCAAAGAGATTCAAATATACACTGAATTATTTAAAGAGTTTCACGACGTCTTTTCCTGGTCTTATGAGGATATGCTAGGATTGACCCACGTATCATTGAAAATGATATCACAACTTACCTAGATGTTAAGCATGTCCGACAGAAGCTTCACCCAGTCAATCCTCGCAAGGCAAAAATGATCAAGGCTGAGGTAGAGAAGCTCATCAAGGCTGGTTTCATATATCCTATGTAATTGAAGGAATGGGTATCAAATCTTGTTCCTGTCAAGAAAAATAAAGGTACGATCTGTGTATGTATGGAATTTCGTGACCTGAACAAAGCTTTCCCAAAAGACAATTTTCCAACCCCGTTCATTGACGAGATTGTCGATGAATGTGCGGGTTGTGAGGTCTTTTCGTTTATGGACAGTTTTTTCGGGAACAACCAGATTTAGATCAAGCCCAATGTCCAACAAAAAATGACATTTATTTTTCCTTGGGGTACATTCACGTACAAAAAAAATGCCTTTTACCCTTAAGAATGTTGGAGCCACTTTTCAGTGGGGCATGTCGTTTGCCTTCCACAACCTCAAACACATAGTCGAGGTGTATCTTGATGATTTGGCATCACATTCTCGTAAGAGATCGAATCATCCCACCCATTTACAAATTATCTTTGGGATGTGTCACTACTATCAGATTCACCTAAATCCAAATAAGTGTAGTTTTTGCGTGACATCAGGACGCTTGTCAGGTTTTATCATGTCAAATAAAGGGATCATGGTCGATCCTCTAAAGGTTGAGCAAATAGTTCAATTACCTCCCCCGTGCAAAATCCCCCAGCTTCAAATTATATAGGGGAAAGCCAACTTTATTCGGCATTGTTTTTCTAACTATGATGATATTACTAAAGGGTTTATGCATCTCTTGAAAAAAGTGGTCCCATTTTGTTGGGATGAAGCGACTCAACATTTTTTTGAAGCGTTGAAATGTGCTATGATGCCTTCCCCTCTACTCAGTCCTCTGGATTATGGAAATGATTTCTTATTTTATTTGGCTGCCATAGAGTTTACTATTGGCATGGTCTTGGTCCAAGAAGATGACGCGCTCGAAGAGCATGTTATCTACTATCTTAGTCGAGGCTTGGTAGGACCGGAACTCAACTACACACATGTTGAGAAACTTGCTTTGGTAGTTGTTCATGTTGTCCATTGGTTCCGTCATTACATCTTACTTCGCAAGACCATCATCCTGACTGTCATGAACCCTTTTCAATATGTGTTAACATGATGGGTTATCGGTGGTAAAATCAGCTGATGGATAGTCATCCTGCAATAATTTGACTTGGATTTTGTTTCGGCAAAGTCTAAAAAGTCTTTGGTCTTTGTTGAACTAATCTCAGAACTTCTGGTCGAGAGTGGTAATAATTTTCCCGAAGAGTCACCGATTAATGGGGATCTTTTCCTTATTTCATCTTCGGACCCTTGGTATAGAGATATACTTGTGTATCTTCATACTTTGAAGTGCCCATATTCTGCTTCTCGCGATGAGCGTCGGTGAATACTCCATCAAGCGTAGAACTATCTTATCCTCGATAACACTTTATATTGTCGAGGAGTGGATTGCATTCTTTGTCGATGTCTCACTCACAAAGAGGCATACCTTACATTAGATGATTGTCAAATAGGAGCATGTGGCGGTTACCTGTCTGGGTTGACAACATCCCAAATGATTCTTCGCGTTGGATACTTTTGGCCCTCGTTGATCAAATATTGTGTAGAGGCGATCAAGAAGTGCCACCCATGCCAAACCTTCTCTCAGAATATGCAAGCACACCCAACTCCCATGTTCCCAGTTATTGTTGTTGGTCCCTTCACCAAGTGGGGTATTGATTTCACTACATGCAACCCAATTTCAGCTAGGGGGCATCGCTATATCATCATAGTAGTAGACTACTGTACTAAGTGGTTCGAAGCTATGCCGACATTCAACAATGATGGGGAAACGACTGTACTTTTTGTTTTTAACTAGATTATATCCAGGTTTGGTATTCTGAAGGAGATTGTCATAGATCATGGCAATCACTTCCAGAACAAGATGATGTCTGAGTTAACATCAAAACTAGGGTTTAAGCAAGAATATTTGTCATCTTACTACCCACAGGAGAATGGTCAAGTGGAGGTTGTTAATAAGTCTCTCAAGACTATTATTCAGCAGATGATCAATTCAGCCAAGTCAAATTGGCATTTGATGTTGTACTCGACACTTTGGGATTATCGAACCTCAGTCAAGACTGCTACCGGTTTCTCTCCTTTCCAACTCATTTACGGGTTGGAGGTAGTCTTTACCATAGAATGGAAAATCCCTTCTCTTAAGTTGACAGTGGAACTACTACCTGACAGTGCACCACTTAAGGAGTGTCTTTTAGATCTCAAGCATCTCAATGAGAAACGTCGAGATGTAGCCTCGGCCAAAGAGGCTCATGAACAACATGTCAAGTGTTAGTATGATTGGCCCATCCACCCTCGTATTTTCTCCTAAGGCGATCTTGTCCTGGTATATGACCAAGATAAAGATACCTTAGGGAAAGGAAAGTTCAAACCCATGTGGTTGAGACAATTCATTGTCAAGAAGGTTTTAGAAAAGGGTCCCTATCAATTGGTTGATTTTGAGGGTAATGCTTTATCAAAGCCTATAAATGGGCTCTACCTTTAGAAGTATTACACTTAGGTCGGTCTCATGGGTGTGACTTATTGTATATAATGTATATCTTTATTTATACAGTCTTGTCTTTTTGTTTTATGGACATGTAGTTTATTGTGTTTCTTTTCACTGTGGCATATGTCAAGTGAGTTTGAGGTCTATGTTGGGTTCACAAACGGTGCTAGCTGGCACACTCGGAGGCTTGCTTCCATAACTTGTGTGATCTTTACTCCTTTTGTTCAATTGATGTCTTCTAGAGGTATTTTTCTGGGTGAGGCAATCAATAATTTTGACGAGTACAACACTGTAATATAATTACTACGCAATGCATTGTCACATGGTATCTCTCACCTTCGGGTTTACCTATTTGCTCAACTGGTCATGTCTCAGTTAAATGGAGTTTACCATGTCTACGATCCCACCCTTCACCGAATATTCCTTAGGGCATGTCTCTTAGAATACTATTTTGATTATATTACTTATATTCATGTTCCTAGGAGATCTAATAAACTAATTGATATATTGGATATTCAAGTATTAGATTGGCAAATTTCTCACACATAAAAGTAAAAGAACACACATACACACATATGTAAATACATTTGTACAAAATGTTTATCTATAAGGAAAAAATATGTAAATATATAATAATGTATCCAAAAATTATTTCATAAGTACAAAACTCGGACATAAAGCCTCAAATAGAGCCGATATACATCGTTGAGCTCAAGCCCTCACTATAAAATAGAGTATAAAAGGCACCCTTGGCACATAGGTGGTCCAGTACTAACTATGGCCTAGGCCTTTCAGCCCTAGTATAATGAACTACAACATTTGTAAGATTCATAAACAACTGAACCCAAATCCTGGGTACCCCTAAAACACCTGGTTGCATAGCCAGGGGAAGATCCTCTATCTCTGTCATCGACACTGTAAGAGTGAGAGCTGCCAGGTTCCTCTCTACTCTTCACAGTACTCTCTCAGCCTCTTCGGTTGGGGGTCCTCCTACTCTTTCTAGTTTGACATCTTCTCAAGGACGATGCCTGGTCTGGGCAAAGTTGATTGGTCACACTGGTCCCACATCTGCATATGACATATCATTGAGTTAGTACTTTGACATTACCATAAAAATGATAACATTTAAAAATTTAAAAAATTTAATAACTTCAAAATGTGTTTACCTATCTCTCTGCGCTCCTCACCAGGGGGCATGGGAATATCAAGATCCCTTATGAAACTGATCCCTGCATAAGGGTATTCCTTGATCATAGGAATCTAACGAGCCCACCAGTTAAATTTTTTATCATCGAATGCCTCCTATACTCTCCCTGCACCCTGCCGAGGTAACAAAGCTGCCCACTTGAATAATTCTAGAAAGGAGGCAATATGGCCTCATACTATCTCCCTCGGGCTAAGGCTTGGTACTCTCTCGAAAAATAAAGCGCACATTACAGTCCCGAACTCGAAGTTCTTTTTCATTCTTCTTCAACAGTTGGTCAATTGTTTTTCCATGTATCTGAGAATTATAGTGCTCCAGTAAAAAATAGTGGCGTCTAGACACTAAGCTTCACAATGCATCTGTGCACATGAATCTTGATGAAGTGTTGCAGATCCCATTATCCTCCCAATCATGTAGAGTACTATCTGAGGATTGAGGCTAGTGATATTGTGAATTGGCACCTAAGAACCTACTTTCTCAGTGTCGATCTTGCAATACATCCCGATATAATCCTCTATGTTATGCGGTCCTAGAGGAAAGGTCCTCAAGTTGACCGGTTCCCCCCTCCTAAAGAGACCAGTCAAAAAGTAAATATCCTCTATCGTTGGAGTTAGTGATTGGCCCTCTAACATGAAGGCCTATGGATCTGGATGCCAATACTCTATCAAGTGGTTCAGTAGTCTGGGTTGTGCCCTCATGAATGGACACTGGAAAAATTTCCATATACCACACTGCGTAAGCATGGAAATGGCCCTTAGATCCTCCTCTACCAAGACATCTAACTCTTCATGTTCCCTTTCTCGCCAATGAACATACATCCTGTTGCACAAAATTTGTGAGGTTATCCCTTTATTTCACATTTTTTGAAAGATAAAGAGATGTACACAGGTTGTATTTAAGACAATCGGGTATGTATGCGGGCTAAGTGTTAATTTTCCCGTGTACATATGTGTGTTGGGTGTGGACAACCCAACCCTTTTACAAGGGTGTGCACCCTCCAAAAAATAAATTAAGCAAAAAATAATGAATGAAAATGAAAGAAAGGTCATTTGTACTTATTTGGTTCAGGTTTGAGGATCTTTTGTCCACCGTAGCTCCTTGAATTCATTTTTTGAAGAAGAGGGTTTTTTTACTTTTTGGTTATTTTCCAAATTGCAATGGTTAAAATGAGTTGTCCACCTCTATTTATAGACTTTCCCTAGTTTGGTCCTCTTTTTCCCTATTCTTGGCTTGGTGGGTACTTGAGTTTCTTCTTGAGAGATCTTTGGGTCGTTCTAATGTACTTGTTCTTTTGGTTTGGTGTTTTCATGAGACGGGTTAGACTCATATCATCTCGTGGTAAAAGTTTTTTTTCGACATTTTCATATAGGTTAGGTTCTCACCACCTTGCATTTTTCATATTGTTGACTTTTTCTCTTTTCCATAGGATTGATCCCACCGAAGTGTGACACATAAATTTATATGCTTCTTTAGAAGTGTCGTAATTAGGTGGTAGAGCCTTCCTTTACATGGATGCCCTAGGTAGATCCTTTGCTGCATTTTTTTCATCCATGTTGTGAATTTTTATCCATAGGCTTGGGATTCATTTTAGTTGCACCATGATTATATATCGAAGCCACATTGTTCTTCATATTTTTTGGCTCATAACTGAGGGACTCCCTATGAGCATGGTTTGTTGCCTTTCAGGGTCTCTTAAACTTTGAAAGCAACATCTAACGAGAGCCCATTTATTCTTTTCGATCTCATTTAGATTACTTAAGAAAATAATCCCCCTTGGAGTCTTCTTTAAGACCTTTTCAAACTCTATAAAATTAAAAAGATTGTCGAGTGATATTTTTTCCCTTCATGCTCATCAAACTAAAATTTGAAGGAACATCTGTTCGACGGTAGGTTACCCATTTTTTGGTCTAGACAGTTAATTTATGAATACAGGTATGCCCTAGGATCTTCGGTTCGCTAGGAAAGTATTCTCAGGTGTAATTTTAACCCTTTTTTAGGCCCGAGGGACTAAAGTTTTGAAAAAGGGCCTTTCTCCTTGGTTTTGGTTTATCTCTTTTTCGTGCCTTGGATATTATCTATGAAAAAGGAAACCCCCCAGAGTCCATATTTAAGCTCTTTTCAGACTCCATAAATATGAAAAGATCACTAAGTGACCTTGTTCCTTTCACTCTCGTTAATTGGTCTAGAAGGAATATCTATTTGGCATAAGTTTAACCCTTTTTTTCAACCAATAGATTATCCCGGAAAAAGGTACACCTCGGGAGACATGTCTCACCATGAGAGTTCTCCTAAGTTATATTTTATACTTTGTCGGTCTAAGGAGAATAAACTTGAGTCCATAGTTAAGCTCTTTTCAAACTCCTTAAAATTGAAAATCTGGCCGAGTTATCTTGTGTCTGTCACACTCATTAAAATGGTTTTGAAGAGACATCATTTCGGTATAAGTTTAACCATTTTTCGAACCAACTCGACTAATTACAAAAAGGGAACACTCTGGAGTCTTCTTTTAATGTTTTTCAGACTCTCTAAACATGAAAAAACACTGATCTTACCTTCTTTGGGATCGTAAACCTTCACATGGAAGGATTCTTGTTGTGTCATAATTAATCTCATCACATGTCTCATCCTTGCATCTTTGGCCTAATGTTGGCTTCATGTTGTTATTAAATGAACCTTCAAATCATTCCTTAAATGCAAGCCTTGTAGCACTTTTTCCCTTGTGATATGGCACCTTGACCCATGGAGGAATTTTCTCAAGTGTCTTTATCCCGCACATATCTCCTTGCACCTAGTATCAATATGTTCCATGTGCTTGGAACTAGTTTTATTTCCCATGACACTCATTCCTCCTTTGTAACATAACATTCTTTTATTCTTTTTCAAGATAGTTAAAACTTTGAAAAAGACAAAAAAAAAATATTCCAAAAAGAGGGGATGTGATATACATTTCCTTTTATCGACAACAAGATAGTCTCCCTTAGACAAAGCACATCCTTCCATTTTTTTTCCAAGCATTGGGATCTAGTATAACCTTAGGAAGTTGTTCTCGTTACATAGAGTTGTGTCCTCCTCCATTTGGTTACTCTTCCAAACATATGGAGATTTTGTGGTGTGTCCTGTATCACAGACTTATGTCAATAATATGCTGCCCGAGACTCATCATTTTTTCGTGCTTTTTTCCAAGAGAAGTTTTATCCAACCTAAGTTGGCCATTCTATTGTTGATCTCTTGACCTTCATAAGTCGGTAATCCCAAGAGTCCAGTCAAGTTCGGATTCAAAATCAATGAAGTTATGTGCCTAATGATCAAGATCATTCGATATTTTCGTGACGACATGTATAAGACCTCAAAGTAGTGAGTATTACACTCCTACTGTACTCTTACCTAAGATTTTGAATATCTTGAAGTAGTTTCTCAAGCTATGAAGTCCTCATCTCCAACCATAGGCATCAATGCTTCTTGAATATGCATATGATATTGTACTTGTCTATTGTCAAATGATCTTGAGATGTAAATCCGTTGTGTATTGTTCGCGGCTAAACTTTATATACACATTTATATTTTGTATAGTAATCACATATGACATGGATATGCAGTGTACTTGATTGGAAACCATGCTTAGTTCATCTAGAGCATAGGTATGCTCGCCTCAGAGAGATTATTATTATTTTGTAGATGGCACGCTCACGGACACTCAACTTGGGCCCACTCAACTCTATGCCTTCCCACTGTGTAAATATATTGTAATGTATTTTGGCCATCAGTTTCTCTTGTGACCTCACACATTACGGGGCATATGTTATAGTCCAAAAATTCCTTATCTATGCATACAAGACATTAGTCCTCCCATTTGCATGCTTTTCCAAAATACAACTTAGGCTTCCTTTTAAAAAACCATTTTTTTGGAGAGTGCACGCGCTCTACTGAACTAATATCCCACATACACACACATGTTGCATGTGATTTAGCTTGCATACACACACATTTTTCATGCTATATAGCTCATGTTTACCTCCGAAATTAGCAAAAAATATAAAATTGCGTGTAATTCGACGAAGTTTACGGGCTATGGAGGGTTTCCTAACCATTTTACCCCTTGTATCCCATCCCTAAACCAAATAACCATATTTTTCTCATATAAAAAGAGGTATTGGGGTGTCATTTATGAACATAAGAAAGAGAATAAGAAAATTCTACCAAAATCCCTTCCCTTTCTTAGCCCAAGTTTTGCATCCTATCCTGAGTTTTAGCCTCAGCCTTCCCTTCCATCCTTTCTCCTTATGAAACCCTTCCTCCTTCCCTTGGTGATATGTTGATTGCGAGAAGATAATGTGGGATTGATGCACTTGGATCCATGACAAAGGATCCCAGACTTGGTTCGTGGAGCGGTTGCCGACAAAGGTTGTAATCCTTTTTATTTTAAAATTGAATAAAAGAGTTCATCCTTGTTCCAAAACCCTATGTTTACATTTTTTTTTCTTAATTCATGCATTTATATCTATGTATAGACTTTTAAATTGATTGGTAGAGATTTCATATGTTGTTGCATTGTATTCCTAATCTTTTGCAGGTTAGCTTTGGGAGGAGATTCGTGATCTAGGAGGCAACAACATGCAAAAGAGGTCTACACCAATCACAAGGACTAAAGGTGCATTCATTAACTCTCTTTCCTTTCTCTCTCGTCACTCTGTTTAGATGGTTTTGGGGTAGCTTAAGGGTAGAACAATATTTTAAGGGAGTTAGCAGTCTGCCTTTACCTTAGACCCAGTATAGGAGGATTTTCCCCGTAGCAACAGGTGTTGATTATTGAGGTGCATGGTTGACGCATGAATTGGTATATGTTTGGTGCATGGTTGATGCACTTGTTGTGGTATAGGTGGTGATACAGGTTTGGTGCATGGTTGATTCACTTGTTGATGGTACATGATTAGTACTTGGTTGAGACACATATCTTGTGATAATATGCAGTGGTACATTCTTGGTAGTGGCATGTGTTGGGGATGTTGAGCATATGGTTTGAGATATGCTCTTGGTGATATTGGCATGAGATACATCTGGATGAGAGTGGAGCTGGTTTCATGGATGTGATAATGATTGAATGGACAGGTTGTTGTGACAATGATTGGTTGGATAGGTTGTTGTGACAGTGATCGATTGACAATAATAGGTTGGATACAGTGACAAGTTACAGGTTGATGTGATGATGGTAGTGACAATGAAAATGACAGTGACAGAGTTTGTGGTAGTGATAGTGGCATATTTTGTGATATTTGATCTACACTTATATTTTAGGGCGACAAGATGGGGCAAGGAAAGGGGGTTGTAGCCTCCTTCCGGTTGGAGCCAGAAAATTAGGGAGTTGGAGCTTCCTTCAAGTTGGATCTTGAGAACTAGGTGGTTGTATCCACCTTCCGGTTGGAGTTGGAGAATCCAGGGGGTTGTAGCCTCCTTCTGGTTGGAGCCAGAGAATTCAGGAAGCTGAAAATTCCTTTAGGATGGAGCATGAGAATAGGGGGTTGGAGCATCCTTCTAGTTGCAATTGGAGAATTTGGAAGTTGGTGCTTCCTATGAATGAATTCTTGATATATATAATAAATCATTCTGTAGTTTTCTCCCATTTGGGTTTCCACGTAAAAACGAGTGCATTGTGTTCTTGATGTGATGTTGATGTGATTCTGCTTATGTTTACATGCTTATGATATATATATATATATATATGATACATTGATGATAAATTGTTGAACATTATTGGTAAAATTTAAAGAATACATATTGTGGTAAAATTGGTATAATTTCTCATTATTGATTCATCCCCCCCTCTCAGTAATCCAACATGCTATGCCAATCCGAAGCAATGTGCACTATCTTTTTCTCCTTGGCTCTTGATTGGTGCTCCATGTGGGCATTCTACTTGGTACTTGGTGCATATTTTCAGACTCTTTTGGTGTTAGGTGGTTTAATGAACTTTTATGTTGTCTTGAATTTGAGATTGGGCATGCTCTAGAGCCAAATATGTTTTTTTTAAATTAACTCTTATTTACACATTCTCGAGAGGTTAAAAAAAACCAACATCAAAATTTTTGTTTGCTAAAATTAAAAGTTTTTTTGTTGGTGCAGACAGTGAGTCAAAATTCTTGTGGCAGGAAAATGTAAGCATCTCCCTTTTTCATTTGAAACCAATGATAACATAGAGTTGGAGTATTTCACTTCTGGTAGCATATCCTATTTGAGATTGGCTTGCGCTACAAAAATCCTAACTTTTGGTAGTGATAACCATTTATCAAAAACAAATGTGACATGTAGATTTAGGTTCTAACATTGGCTTCAAAGGGGATGGTTTCCTCCCTGTGAGACACCAAGAACACATACCGATGTGCCTTCTTCATTCAATGCATGTAACCTATAACCCTTCTCTGTTGAAAAGAAAACATGTTGAAAAACCAAAGTGTAAACTGAAATGATTTGTACCAGTGTCTTCATTGGGATATGGATTCATTATTAATGTTGATATACTGCGCACCATATTGAACTAAAAAACAAACACTTCTCTCCAAGCCAATCACACAGTGCAACTGAAACAAATTGCAAATTGATCTTCAAACTGAAACCAACATGCTCTAAAGGAGATATTATTTATGTACAACCCCTACACTAACCAAATGAATTGCTCTGCACAAGTGTAGACAAATTTCCAAAGTAATCATTCACATAATTCATCAACTGACTGAAACTAGCTTCCATATTTAGGCACATGTATGACTAAAGAAACTGAAAAGTATAAAATATGATGATCTAGATATCCATATACTTACAACTATGGAACTCTGTCTTTAAGAAGACAAAGATGCAGTTTTTATGATTCCATTTAAACTCCATGTAAATTTCCACAAGATCATAAAAATCATGACAAATTAATTTCAGATTGAAAGTAAACATATAGTTTTTTTTTTCTCGAGATGAACACAGTGCCTTTGTGAATAATCTACGCCATTATTGGTATCAAATTTTTTTTCTTGAAATGTTGACATTGAAGAATAAGAAAACCATAAATTCCCTCCCTTATCTCTACAACCTTCAACTATTTTGATTGATATTAACTCACCCACATTTTGTTTGATGTCTCTTGCAGATTTGGACTCATAAATGTCAAGTATGGGTACGCTGAATCCATGAAGTTGTTGCTCTTGTATTTCAATATCACTTCCTTCATATTCATAAAATAGAGGAGGACTTATGTAAGGTTCAATGCATGATGATATTGAAATCTATTCCATATCCTTTGGGTACTCATCGTATACAAGCTGATAATTTGTTTTTTGAATCTTGACATTCAAAAATCTTCATTTCATGATGCTCTGGAAATAATGTCAGAATATTGAAAGCTTGATCTTCATAAGAATTTAGAACAACAATTTCATCATAGCAATAATTACTAGAAACAGTTGTACAATGACAAATGCATCTAGAGTATCGTTTCCAACATCTTTATCATTAAAGCAATCAATAAAATATTCTTCCAAGATTGAAGAAGTAGAGAAGGATTCATGTGTTTTCTCCTCTATTTATTCAATAGAAACAACTCTTTCATTTTCACTATAATAAGAACTAATAATTTAATGTTGAATATAGTATTCAAACTCTTCACAACAATGTTCAAATAGAAAATCATCTCGATAAAAATTCTTACAATGATCATGAAAAACTGAATGAAACTCATGCAATGAAGAAATGCTAGTAGGAGGTAGAGATCTATACCACTCACAAGCATATCCCTCCAGTGAGTACATGAACATATTCATGAGTACATCCTCAACATGAATATTCATCTGATGCACATGTTCATGAAATCCAGATAATTGCTTTGCAGGATTATCATTTTTATCTTCTTTAAATTTTAGAAGACGCCCTTGCCATTCATCTACAGGAGGTAGTGGATTTGGATAACCATGAAAAACTAAGAAGTCAAATGGAGAAAACCTTCAAGCTAATATAAAATCCATTGATTTCGACATTTTTAACCAGTGGAGCTGCTAGTCGATTCTTCAACCATGGATTCGCCAGGTGAATTATTTGTAGTCAAATCTTGTGTCTAACCCCTGTTCACCATCAAGAGATAGATCTGAACATTTTTCGTACACCCAGGAAAAATATTCAACGTTGTCCCTGGAATGATGGCAAAAGATGTTATCCATAAAGTTTTCACTAGACTGTTATAGGGAAAAGCTAGGGCACCTCAGTTATTTCAATGGTTTGTTTTGGTTGATAGGTGGATCAAGTAGATTGGATGAGTTTAGGACCTAATAAAGATAATCAATTAAATCTAAAAATATTAGCAATACTTCATATAGTCATGGGAATTTAGACTAATGGCTAGATATTTAATGGACAATGTGATAAGGAAGAATAGGAAACATAGATGAACACATAAAATGACAATATGTAAACTCACACATTCACTAAGAATATTTTCAAACTCAAAATTTCATTTTGAATCTGAAACAAGTACTTGAACACAACTTACAGAGAACTTCAAAACTCTTGTAGGTTCTTACCTGTGACACTTGGATAATCATCACTTAATAGATTTATTCATTCCTCATTCGACACCTATGAACTTAACTTTGGGTGCATCTTCATTTAACCTCTCAACATTTATGATTTATGATTGTGGCTTGGAGATGAGCTTACATGCTCAGTGAATGATTTTTATTGGCATTTCGATACATCTCAATCACATAACATTGAAAGGTTCCATACTGGTTCATAGAATAAAGCATATCTCTTAATTTACTGCAGAAGACAGGGTATTTGTTTGGCTACCATATAGCTTTATCCCACCTTTTTGCAGAAGATAAACATAAATTTGTGTATATTTTCAAGTGTTTCTATGCCAATCTGACATGATGTGCACTAGCTTTGGCTCCTTGGCTCGTGATTGGTGCTCCATGTGGGAATGCTACTGGTACTTGGTGCAAATGTTCAGACTCTTGTGGTGTTAGGTGGTTTAATGAATTTGTGGTTGTCTTGACTTTGATATTGGCCATTCTCTAAAAACAAATATATATATTTTAAAATAACTCTAATCTGCACATTCCCAAGAGGTTAAAAAAAACCAATATAAAAAATTTCATTTACTAAAATTAATTTTCTTTTTGCTGGTGCAGACAGTGAGTCAAAATCCTTGTGGCAGGTAGATGTAAGCATCTCCCTTTTTCATTTGAAACCAATGATAACTTAGATTTGGAGTGTTTCACTTCTAGTAGCATCACCTATTTGAAATTGGTCTGCCCTACAGAAAATCCTAACTTTCGGTAGTGCTACCCATTTATCAAAAAACAATTGTGACATGTAGATCTAGGTGATAATAAGAGGTAATCCAGGCACCTCCTGAGGAAACGCAACCCTAAATTCCCATAGTAGTAGGTGATATTAATCCTTCACCTCCATACTTTTTTCCAAGTTTAGCACTTGTATAACATACAAGGACACCCTTTTCTACTAAACATCTTGAGCTATAACGCTGATATTTGTCTCACATAGAATAGCTTCCGAATGCCTTGCGAAATTCTGGTATTGCCTTTTTCATCTTCACATTCTATAATTTTCTCATAAAATTTTAATTTTTCCTTATGGGTGGATAATGAATCCATGCCCAAAAAAACATGATAAGAACCAAGGGGTAGAACATTCAAAACATCTTGGGTTTGAAATCCCTCCATCCTAATTGGACAGGCTTCAACTACTTTTGCCACTTTCCTCTTTGTTCCTGTGTGTTATCACATTAATTTGTCAAGGGACACAGGTCACAGTCATGAGCGCAAAGAACACCTTTCAGAGCGACCCATTCCAGACATGAATCAAGCAAACATGCAAGTTCATCTTCCAGTGGCTGGGATTCCATGTGGATTTTAGATCGACGGTCTGCAGGTGTTCGGAATCTGAAATTTGCTCGAAGTTTAGTGCTAGGGCAAAGGCCCGAGATCAAAGGTTGAGAAAAGATTTAATATAGGTCAAAGATCTCATCGGGAAAGATCAACGGTGAAAAATAGTCGCGGGAATCGGGAGTTCGAAACGTTGTTAAAGTTGTTCGTAAAAGATTCGAACTCCCGAAACCCGAAATGATCTAGACCGTTCAATTCAGAAGGGCACGTGGTGTAGGATCAACGATTTTGCGGTTTCGCGAGTCAGGAAAGTCCAAGGGAAGATTCGTAAGGACTCACGAACTGTAAACACCCAAAATCATCTGGACCGTTCAATTCAGAAGGGCACGTGGTGCAGGATTAGCGATTTCGCAGTTTCACGAGTCAGGAAAGTTCAAGGGCAGAGTCGTAAGGACTCGTGAAGTGAAAACACCCAAAATAATTTGGACCGCTCAATTCAGAAGGGAACATGGCACAGGATTTGCGATTTAGGGGTTTCGCGAGTCAGGAAAGTCCAAGGGCAGATTCGTAAGGATTCGCGGAGTGCAAACTCATGAAATGATCTGAGTCGTTGGATCAAGTAAAGTCATGGACCTTTGATATGACTCTAGCGAAGTTAGAGATTCGAGAATCGGGAGAAGGGAGGTGAGTAGGATTTAAACTTCTCGAGACGCGAAATCTCGATACAATGAAGATTTAATCTGGGCCATAGATCTCATAGGGACAGGTGGAAACTGATCTTATGGTTCACAGAAGTGAATTTCCAGAGTTTTGGGAGAAATCATGGCCATCGAATGCATAGCATATCCGACCGTCGATCCGAAGAAGGGAAATTTTGCAATATCGGGTATCGGGAGAGTGTATTCACGCGATGTGAAAACCCCCGAAACGCAAAATCATGATGCGCCCAGGAGTTGGACCCATGGTCACGTGGGCTTACTGTGTACAGGGAGCATATAGTGGATAAAACCATGGAAATTTGTGTTTGAGTTGGTGCCAAGATATTGGATGATGAGGCAGGTTCCAGATCTGCATTCTATGGGCTCAAATATATCACTGATACACTGGTATGGTTACATTATTGTATTGATGGATACTATTGTTTGATGTGTTGTGAATGCTTAGGGAATTCTTGGTATGGATTCTATGATATGGTTCATTTTGGATGATTTGGTTGATGGAGTGATCAATACTCTTGTGATTCAGTGGTGACATGATTGCTATGGTATACAATTTGTTTGTACATGATTGAGATAGCATTCATATTGATTTGTTGTGGAGCATGAGAAAGCTATTGGAGAGCTTGGATGTGTTGTGGTTGGCTGGTGGTCAGATTGAATAGTTAGAGACATAAGCGAATGATATATTGATTGCAGAGAATCTGAGTTGATCTTGAAGGACAAACCCTAACAGTTCAGAAGGTATACGCAGGTTGTTGTATACATTGGTTGCGTGCATATGCAGGCTGTAGTGAGCCAGGGTGCATGCACACATTGGCTGCACTACTGATAGGTCGCGTACCTATTGACATATTGATATATGTTGAGGATTGTTGCCTCATCTCAGTTGGTGCTGAGGGTGTAAGATGAGTCCTGCATTATAGATTTGGTGCTCTTGTAGAGTTGTACTCTATTCAGTTGTTGCTGGAAAACCCCTAGATTGTTGTCCATAATAAAAATAAAATTGTACATACATCTTGCATTCTTTGTGTTCCTTATGGTGATGAGTTGTTGATGATATATTGTTGATATATGTTGCTGATATGTGTTCACATATAACTGGTTATAAATGGCTGTAATGAGTAATAAGTAAAATTTGAATGCTAACTAATGAGTTTTATGTAAAAGAGAAGTTTTGGGAAAAAGAGCCCCACGCTCATTCACCCCCCCTCTAAGTGTGGTAGGTGTGTCCAACAATTGGTATCAAAGCGGGCCTTCACTACAAGCCTTAAAAATATTGAAGGAGATCCATAGACACACAATTGGATGATGAAGTTCCAATCCTTGATGAGGAAAACTATTCTACTTGGAGAATAGAGATGAGATTACATTTGAAGACAATGGGAGCAACTATTTGGAAGGCAACCATTGGTGGATCAGTTTCATTGAAGAACAAGTCAAAGTTTGCAACTCAAAGAGAAGGAAATAAGAATGATGCATTGGCTCTCAAGACCATTATTAGTGGACTCTCAAGCCCTATCAAAGAGAGCATGGGACAATGCACTTCCGCCAAGGATCTATGGCTAAAGCTAGAGGAAACATATCAAAGCAAGAAGGAGAAAGAAGATATTGAATATCACTCCATCAAGATCACTAAAGGTAAAGAATCTCTAAAAACTCTTGAATGCATTATTTCTAAATGTGATTTTGAAAACATTTCAAGTGAAGATAAAGAATCAAGTGATGATAGCACAAAGGAAGATCTTGAAGACATTTCAAATAAAGACAAAGAATTATGTGTTGGTATTGGCAAAAAGGAAGATAGTGAAGATATTTCAAATAAAGGTAAAGAACCCTCAAAAACCCTTGATTGCAATGATGATGATGAATTTTTCTCTACAAGTGAAGAAGAAGATCTAGAAACAGTTTGTGTAAAGTTTGATGGTAATTATCCCATGAAAAGAATATAAGGAAATCTATTAAAACTTCAAAAAGAAGTTGAAGAGGGTTTATATAGATATAGAAGTGATCATTATTATATAGACTATAACTATCTTTCGGATAACACTAAGAAGTTTCTTAGGAGGATTCTAAGGCACATCTTGAAGTTAAAATAAATAATCAAGGAACAAGAAGAGAGCAATAAGACTCAATTAGAAGAAAAGGAAGAAGCGATCACAAGACTAAAGAATGGAAAAGAAGTTATAAATATAGATGATGAGATTAGCGAAATTTTTGAAACCATTGTTCATCTCAAGACCCAAATTGAAGAAGCCAAAAGAATAGAGGAACTATTGAAGATTCAAATAAATGAAAAGGAAGAGTCATGTTGTAAGCTAGAAGATGAAATTGTTGACCTTAGAAAGAAGGTGGAAAAGTAAAACAAATTCTTGAATAGCTCACGAATCTTGGATGAGATCTTGGAAAGTCAAATATCATCATGTGATAAATTAGGTCTTGGATACAAAGGAGAAGATACACATGATGAAGCAAGAACCTCAAAGAAGCATGAGGTAAGTACATCAAATAAGGAAGACAATGTTGCAAAGAAACCATCTACACAAGGCAAAGAAAATTTCAAAAGAACAAAGCAAGGAAGACATCAAGAAGTTATTCTTGGGACACCAAGGCAAAGGTATGAAAATAATTTTCATGGGTATTGTTATTCATGTAATGGATATGGTCACAAAGCTTTTGAATGTAGATATTATGAAAGGATATATATTGGAAGATTATATAACACCACAAGGTGTTGGAGATGTGATCAAATAGGACATATTTTTGTTCACTGTAACTCCATGAGATGCTACAACTATAGTGGATTTGGCCACAAATCCTAGAAGTGTTGGAACACGAGATGAAATTACATGATGAGGACTTCGCATAGCATGGCTAGAAGAAGGAATGAAGTAAGAAAGGGAGACATATTTGAAAATATGGATGCTTAGAGTTCAATTTCTGAGGAGAAGGGTCATCTACAGAAGTGGGTGAAGAAGATAGAGAAGCCAGATCAGAATAAAAGACTGAAGGGAAGCCCAAGTAATTCATCCACATATACATACATGGGTGATAGTGGTATCATTCGTGTACGTACACAGGCTGATCTTGTATAGGTCACATACATAAGTGAGTTGTTGTGAAAAAGACCGCGTAGATGTGGTAAAGCCTGGGGAAAAAGGCAATGTGCATGAGTTGCAGCTTTATGTGATGATATAACTCTGTGTTGCAGAGTCTGACATTGTTTGTTGCAGGTTCTGACACTGTTTGCTGCAGGTTTTCACGGTTATATGTTAGATCATGTAAAGTGACGATGTAAAATAAATCTTGGGTGCATGGCACTAACCCATGAGTATGGATTGATGTTGATCTGTTGGGGTACATGGTTGGTACATATTTGAGTTTCATTGATATATCTTATGATGTATTATTGAAAGCATATGATGGATATCATGGTGCATGCATTTTGCATGTGGTTGGGCTACATATTGAGACATGTAGTTGATGCACATGGTTGGCATATTGGTGGATGCACATGGTTGGCATATTTGTAGATGCACATGTTAGCATATTGATAGAGGCATATGGTTGATACATTCCATGGATGATATCTTTTTGCACATGGTTGATGTACATGCGTGTTGTGCACTGTGGGCACATTTTGGTACATGATGTACTTGGTTGATATATTGTTCATGATTCTCTATTTCATTGATGACATATCTTTTGTTTCATGATGTATGGTATGGTGCAAGTTTGATGCATGAATAGGTCTAAGGATCGTCATATGGTAGCATATTGTTCATCTTGTAGAGAAGATAGGGGGAGACATACCCTTAGGGGGATTCATTCTTATTCCCATGATTCTAGGAGGAGATATTTATCAGATGCATACCTATAAAAGATCCCTATATTTGAAGAAAGAACACAGAGGCATAATTCCAGGAGGAGCGATAGTCACAAGGGGAGTATGTTTGTTGTATTTTCAACATTACATCAGAGTGATATCCCTTGTTCAAAACGAGAGATATTATTCAGAGTGTAACGACCCTAGTTAGATAAATGTTTAAAGATTATAAAGTAAAACTGATTAGGGGATTAATTGTGGTAACAAGTTAGTAATTAAACAAAGATGATTTACTGATCTTAATAAAGTGAGTTATTAATTAATTAAAGAATATAATTGTGGTTAACTAGGTAATAATTTAACTACAGATCACATTTAATGACCTGAGAAATAAATCTAAGAGATCAATGATATATGATATAAAATGGTTGAGTATGCAAAAAGGGATAACCTGTTCATCCCAAGAAGATAAAACATTAAAGGAAGGATACGGGACAAGCACGGGGGTGGTTGAAGAAGTAACTGCATGGGTCAGTGAAGGAGGAATAAGGGAACGAGGAAAGTTGACGTGAGGGGAGGGGGAACGGAGGATGAGGGGGAGACGGATTCTGAGGACTATGGGATTTGGTGTGAGCAGAGAGTTTCTGGCTGTGGCTTTTGATCAGTTGAGGCACCGAGTTGCCGGAGGTTTTGGGAACGGGGGCTAGGATATCCGTAGATATCATGGAGCTAGGTAGTTTTCCTAGTTGGCAGGGAGGACAGTAGTTTTGGGTAGTTATTCTTTGTTTGTGGTAGGGTTGATCTGTGTATGAGGTAGCAGGAAGGCAATAGCAAGGCAACAAGGCAACATAAATTAGCATCAGAACCAGGTAATTTGTTAAGTTATGTATTTATTTCATTCTGCCATGAAATCATTATTCATTGATAAATCTAAGTTACTGAAGTTGCTGTTATGGAAATCAATATTATGCTATGAAGTTATTCTCTCAGTTATGAAATTAATTGCTTATGAAAGTAAATGATGTTTAGAATTATATGGTTGTTACACAGATGGATATCAAAGGAACTCAGATAGGGGGAGTAGCCTCAAGGAAAGTTCAAGAAGGGGGAGAAGCCCCAAGAGGAGAATGTCCCTTTGCCATTGATGTCAAAGGGGGAGAGTTAATCACATTGATGTGATTAATGTTTATTGATGGGAAGAGATAGTCACATTGACTATTGATGTAGAGCATGCCTTTTCTACATGTTCACATCAATAATTGGTAATTGGTGTTGACATCAATGTTGGTATTCCCATAAATTCCAAAGGGGGAGATTGTTGGATCATGTTGTCATTGATGCCAATGGTTGATTGATTGATGTCAAAGGATTGATTGATTGATGATTGATGATTGATGAACAATGTATATGTATAGTCCTTGATAAGAATGATAGATTTCAAAGTGGAAACCAATTTATAAAAATGGATCATTGATATGATGCAAAGATGAAGATGGATCAATGAGTTGTCATTGATACATGATGATGCATAGTTTGTTTGATGAAAAGATGACTCATTATTGTCTTATCATGATTTATAAGGTGCACAAATGGATGAACTCCAAAGTGGTCCCCTTATGGTGAAAGCCCTCACGGGAAGACACTTTGCGGATTGAGTTATCCTAGAAGAATGGTTGGAGGACCCATGCTTGTATGTGGATTAATGAGATGAAGATCAATGAATTTGTTGGTGAAACTATCCTGGATGGATATTGCTTGTCATGCCATTTTTGGTGGTATGTGGAATGTCACATAACTCCTCACGGTTTGAGAGTTATGGCCTTACGAAGATGAAGGACCCCCATATGAAGGCTTGAAGCCCCCAAGGTCAAAGAAGTCAAAGTGACCTAAAGGAATAAATCATTATTTAAATAATAAATAGAAGTGACAAAATCAAGAAATATTATT